>JBBPUK010000083.1:0-75049 GCA_038094635.1 Tylopilus cervinicoccineus
GGGGCGGCGGCGGCGCGCGCCCCCCCCCCCCCCCCCGGCCCCCCCCCCCCCGCCCCCCGCCCCCCCCCCCCCCCCCCCCCCCCCCCCCATACCGGCAAACTCGACGCGGGCGAGGAAGAAGGTCTGGAGAAAGACGAGGATTGCGCAGACGAGGAAGATGTATATCGCGGCCTTGCGGAGGGTGTTGCCGGTGTTTATGGTGCTCTGCGTCGTGCCGAGGCCGCTCTGAATGGCGCCCGTGATGCCGAGGGCGACGGCGGCCACCAGGGCGATGCGGAACAAGAAGTGGTAACGGAGGAGGCGGGAGATGGGGCCATCGGGGGGGTTTTTTGCGGTGGCGACACTGGGGGAGGGTGAGGAGGGGGGGGGGGGGGAGAGGGCGGATGGGGGACGCACCGTGCGGCGACGAGGGTGTAGGCCGAGTAGAGGAGACCAAAGAAGCCCGTGTTGTAGATGATTTCATAAGCGATGAGCACGTGCAGGCTGTCGGCGTCGGACTGGACGCTGGCGAGCAGTGCACGGAGGACGAACGCGGTGATGCGCACTGGGGCGGTCAGCACGGGCGGGGGGGCGGGGGCGGGGGCGGGGCGACGGACCTGCGCAGAAAAAGCAGATGATGATGTAGACGTAGGTGGGGCGTGCGACGGCCCTTGCGAGGAAGTAGGCGAAGAAGGGAAAGTAGAGGACGGCGAAGACGATGGGGGCGGCGAGGGACTGTATCCCGAAGAGGCTGGCGTAGTCGACGGCCATGGCGAGAGGGAGGGTGAGAGCGCGGAGGACGCTGTGGTATATATACGTTCACGGCGAGGCGGTGCTGCGCCATGTCCCCGACCCCGATCACGCTCGTCGAGTTCGCCGCTGCCCTCGCCCGCTGTCTCCCCCGCCGCGCCCGTCTGCGCATCGCCGTCGCCAACTCTGCCGGGCCCGACTCGACCTGTCTGCTCTTCCTCCTCCGCCGCCTCTTCCCCCCGCACGCCCTGCTCTCCCTCCATGTCCTGCACCACCTCCAGCCCGCCGCCGCCGAGATGGCCGCCGTCGCCGCACACAACGCGCACGCACTCGGCGTCCCCCACCACGCCGCCCACGTCGTCTGGGGCACCCCGCCGTTCCCCCCCGCGCCCCCCGCCGCCGTGGTCGAGCGCACCGCCCGCGACGCCCGCTACCACCTCCTCTTCCGCGCGACCACGCACGCCCGTGTGTCCCTCCTCGCGCTCGGCCACCACGCCGACGACCAGCTCGAGACCGCCATCATGCGCCTCGCACGCGGGTCCTCCCTCCTCGGCGCCGCCGGAATGCGCCCGTCCCGCAGATGGGGCATGGGGGACGACGCGCCGCTCGTCTGGCGTGGCCACCCCGGCCTGGACGCGTTCCTCCTGCGCCCCCTCCTGTCCTTTCCAAAGGTCTCCTCCGTCCTCTCGCGCGCGCCCCGCTGCTCACCCGATCCCAGGACAGGATCCTGGCCACGTGCCATGCCCATCGCCTGCGTTACATCCGCGACCCGACCAACTCCGAGCCCCACCTCGCCCTCCGTAACGCCGTCCGCCACTGCCTTGCCGACGACCCGCCCTTCTCTCGCCCCGTCGCCCTCGCCCCCGTCTCCTTTGGCGACCTGAGCAAGGCCGCCGTGTTGCTGCAGTCCATCGCCCCCGACGTCCCCACCACAAGGCAGCGTCTCCACGCCGCCGTCGCCCATCTCGCCGCCAGGGCAGAATACGTCCGTCGCAAAGGCACGCCTCCCACGCTTATCCCACCTGCTTGACATGACCTCACCTCGTGCGACAGTCACCTCTCATCTCGCCCAGCACGTCTTGCCCTCTCCGATCGGCACCCTCCTGCTTCCCTCCGCCAGCCTGCTCGACATCACCGACCCCGACGAGCGCTCCGCACTCGTCCTGCGTGCACTCCGCTACGTCTCCTTTCATCCCTGGGGCTCTCTTCCCGCCGACGCAGGCAGGCGCCAGAGCAATATACGTCGCATTGTTCGCGCTCTGTGGGCCACCGATCCGCAGGCCGCCCAAATGACGAAATTCACAGCCGGCGGTGGCGTGCTTTGGACCCCTGCAATATCCAATCCGAACAAACCCCTCAGGGTCGGAAATCAATGTCTGCGCTCCATTCTCGAGCCCGACGACCGTGTCTGCTGGCTGGCCTCGCGACTGCCTCCCTTTTCCAAGAATCCGCAAAAAGGCGCTGGATCTCCTGCCAGACTGGCGATCGACCTCACCGAACCACTCACATCTGCCATCCTCTCCGATGCACCCGCAGACCCCCTTCAGGTCCTCTACGATTGTCGTTTTCTGCTTCGCATCGACCCTCTGCGGATGCCCCCACACGTCAGGTCTGCTTTACAGGAACACGACAAGACGGTAGCGATCAAAGTCCTTCCATTCACCCAGTACTACTGGCCCCGAGTCGTCCTCCAGCGCGAATCGCATCCTGACCAAGTGTTGGCCGTGCCACACGAGGATGGCACTGCGGGTCCAGCGGCATCCACGCCCTGGATCTCCATTCAATGGATCCGCCTGTTGGACACTACATAACTACCGTATCCGTTCCTGAGCGGATACGTGTTGTGGCCTCGAGGTAATAAGCTCCGTGATGCCACATCACGACCATCATGCGACCCCTTGTTGGCGGACCGACACCAGAATTGTCTCGCTGGTTCATGCACATGTGATAATAGAATCAAATAAACACCCAGACACCTTGTCCCTATATGTGGGGCCCTCTCAGCGTTGACAAGGAGGACCGGTAACTTTAAAAGTCAAACTTGATACTATGGTTTTCCATCTGTCAAAGCAAGCATGCTCGCAAGGCAGATGAGTAATCAAAAACAATGCTCACTGTAATCTCTCCACCCCGATAGGAGCCACGCTTCTTCTTGTTTTTTTCCTTGCGGAACACAGCCCCGCGGGTCACGATGAGGTCACGATGTGCACGCTCACCATAGTCGTTCGCTGCCCCACCCTATGACGATCATCAAAGTCTCGGCCTACAAGTGACGATCCAACACCTACCTTTGCCTCGTAACCATTGTTGAGGAGTAGCTCGGGTTCCAAGTGTTGGACTTTGACCCGCTGGAAGCGTTCCCTGATGTCTGCCTTTGGGTGTGGATTCTTTTTTTTCTGTGAAGCCCCAGTTGTCTGTTGTAATCCGGTCGTCACAACAGCTCCGTTTTCCGAGGTCCTGCGCTTTTTAGCAACATGCGCATCCTCTCTTTGTGACCCCGAATCCGATTCGTCATCCAACTCCGAGCCCGAGTTTGAACGGCCCGAATTCTCGTTCTCGGTGGTCTTCGCCGTATTTGGAGCAACTTTCTTGTCCGCTCCATCTTCATCGCTTGAATCAGAGCTAGAGGTTGTCTCAGCATCAGAGCTATCTGAAGCGGAACTTTTCGAGGTATCTGAATCAGAGCCGTCTGACGCCGAACGCTTGTTCTTTGTCTCGGTCGGTTCCTTCTCTGGTATCTGGATAGCTTTTTTGGTCACCTCCCGAGCATTTTCTCCAACTGATGTATCGTAATCAAGATCAAGAAGGTTAGGAGGATGGCACAGCGAACCTGATGACAAGGTCACACTCGTATCACGTTTTCCGGGTGATTTCTTGGTCGTAGCTCCCTTGCTCGAGTTGTCACTGTCGCTGGTATCATTCTCATCTTCAGAACCTAGCACGATGTAAGATAGACGATAATATCTATCAACGGGGTGCTTGCCCGAGGCATCTTCTGAACTGATTGAAGTTGGCACTAGCATGGGGACTACACCGCTCGATCACCCACCTTGATTCAAATCCCGAGCTGTCCTCTGAATTTGACGAGGAATCTAATGACATGTGTCAGACATTGGTGGGGACGTGACGCGCCGAGGGAGCCTACCATCTGAAGATTCGAATTCCTCGGACGAGGCTGGCGCAGGAACTTAGTCACGACATCGAAAAGGCTGCGCATACATACGGTCCGCGTCTCCACTAATGCTTTGTGACTGGCGGGTCTACGGACTATATGGTGAAGATTACTTACGGTTTGGTATTCTGCCTTGTTCTCCATTCCTTGACAATGTCTTCCAGCGGTGGCCCTTCATGTTCCACATCATCGCGCAGGACGACGAAATCTCTGGCTGCCTTCTTGATGGTTTCTGCAGCTTTACTCTGGGATTGCTGCTTCAGAAAGCGATAAATTAGAGTATACGTCGCTGTCGAGCCGTCGTCAGACGCGAGCACGAATCTGGCGGGCCTCGGGCATACCAGCGATGTTTCCTTCCATGGGTCGAATGCAAAGTCTAACCAGTTCATGGGTGGTATAGGAGCCCAAAAAATGAATTCCCACACCCGTCGTTGTGATGAGCTCCATCAAGGGTCCCTCTACCAGCCGATACGATGGGTCGTCCCTCCGGATTGCCATCGTGCACGCCCGATGGAATCAAGTGGTCATCGAGGCCCTCGTCGCTGGTGCCGTCTCAAAACTCAAGGAGTCCGGCGTCAAGGAGACCAATATCGTGGTGCATTCTGTTCCAGGTAGCTATGAGCTGCCCCTCGCATGTTCCAAGTGCGTCGCCCTCCGTCCCACCCCCCCGCGTACCATCAACCCTTGGGCAGAGTCATTGCAGGCTCCCAGATACAAGCAAATTCGTCTGCTGCGGATTTGCTCGGCCTCAGTCAGCTTTCAGATCCCTGCTCTACACCAATGGAGTCGCCCAACAAAGCCCCGTTCGATGCAGTCATCGCGATCGGTGTTCTAATCAAGGGTGCAACTATGCACTTTGAGTATATTTGCGACAGTGTTACGCATGCTCTGATGAGGGTTCAGCTGGACACGGGCACTCCAGTGATATTCGGCGTTCTGACAGCCCTCACCGACGACCAGGCGTTGGAACGCGCGGGCGTTGGTAGAGGGGAGAACAAGGGCCACAATCACGGCGAGGACTGGGGACTGGCCGCGGTGGAAATGGCCGTACATTGCAGGGCGTGGTCGGCCGGGTTGATCTCGTAGAGTGGAGTGAACAAACAAGTTGCTATACATCCTTGTACCACGCCAGTTGCGTCGGGCCCTCTGCTCTAGTTACCGCCTTCCCACCAACGCATACGCTTACTTCGTCTCGAGTACTCTCTCGACGATTACAAAAGAAAAATGAAGAAAAAGGTCCGTATGATCGCTCGACACACGGAAATGCTCAACTCGAGTCCCTTGTCAAGGTGCTCTTGATGGGCGCATCGGGTAGCGGTAAAACCTCTATGCGGTCCATGATATTGTATGCATCATCCACCCAAGCAGGGATCCAGGTTGACATCCTCTGAACTAGTTCCAACAATCCAGCATCTCTAACCTCACGGTTAGGCGCCACCATCGACGTGGAGCAGAACCACGTTCGGTTTCTTGGAGACCTCATCCTCAACCTCTGGGACTGCGGTGGCCAGGACGCATTCATGGATTCGTATCTTTCTACGCAGCGTTCCACTATATTCTCGCATGCGGGAGTCATGATCTATGTCTTTGACGTGGAAAGTCGCGAAATGGCCAAGGACCTGGAGTACTATCGCGACTGTCTCGATGGTTTATCGCAGTTTAGCAAAGATGCGAGCGTGTTCCTTCTAGTTCACAAGATGGATCTCGTTCGCGAAGGTGAACGGTCCGCCGTCTTTCAGCGAAAAGTTGCAGAATTGGAAAAAGCAAGCGGTGACGTCCCTATCAAGGTAGTCGGGACGAGCATATACGATGAGACTTTGTACAAGGCATGCCAAATCACTCTCTTTTCGACGACTCGTGCCTCATGTCTGTACCACAGGCCTGGTCGAGCATCGTCAACACACTGATACCAAATGCTCGAAACCTCAACAAACACCTACGAATATTTGCGGAGGCTTGCAGCGCAACGGAGGTCATCCTCTTTGAGCGTGCCACTTTCCTGGTTATCGCTACATCGTCCTCCGATGCATCCGATTCTGTGGCGACCCACTCATTAGATCCCAAGCGCTATGAACGTACCTCGGAGTTGATCAAAGCTTTCAAACAATCTTGTTCGCGGCTACGCGAAGAGTTCCACTCGCTAGAGATGGAGCTCGCAGAATTCACCGCAGTCTTGGATGAAATGACGAAGAATACATACGTTTTGGTCGTGGTTCATAATCCAGTCGTCGGTGGGGAGGTGTTCGGAGAGCATGACTTGGTCAGCTGACTCCCTGCACAGAAACTGCAGCAATCAAGATGAACATTCGAATGTCGAGGAAAAAATTCGAAGAACTCCAAGGAGACACAACGATCTCGTAAAGTGAATTGCCATGTGGCTAGGCCCCTCTGGCACTATCGTATGAAGATGCCTTGTTCGTCATCGATACACAAGAAATGGCGAGGGCAAGTGTAACGATGGAGGGGCTTGAAGGTTCAACCTTCGAATACGTTGCATGGTCCAAGCGCATAATGTCGTTTAGCAAGAGACCGCGAGATGTACTATATCCGTGAGGAACGAACGTGATTTGAGCCGGTAACGACGTCTCTATAGGTACGGCAGCAGCTAGGATATCATCTGTGGTCGAATATTCCTCTCTTTGTCCTCCAATACGTCTACATTTGCCCTTTGAAGATGCAATTTTTCGTGCACAAGGTGTTCCACGCCCGAATACTGGACGAGCGTTCCCACCAAAATTTTGTCCCTTCGGGTACTGGTAGGTGTCTCCGCGTATTCGACGATGGACACACCGGTGTTTAGGCAATGGCCGATCTCAACCCCCTCGCGACAGGTTACAAGCCCATTTCCTTGCAACACAGAAAGGAGGGTAGCGATCCATGCCCCATGAGTGACCACGAGGATGTTATGCGGCTCTTCCATGGGGAGATCTGTCGCGAGCATGGAAATCATACAGTCCATGACTGACGAATACCAGGCCAAACATCTCGCGACAAAGTTGGCGGTTGACTCCAACGATGGCGCCGGTCTTCCTGACCGTCCAAATTCCCCTTGCAATTCGCCCATGTACTATTGCGCCGACAATGGATCTGGTAATTGAACGCTGAGTACATGACGGGAGTGGAGCTTTGCTTACACGTTCGCGGATTGCTTTGTCTAGCTCTAGGACAGTATTTGGATGGTATTGGAGAATGCACTCTGCAGTCTGGCGATCGATCAGTATGAGTGCGAAAGTCAAGAAGAGTCTCCAAAAGTTGTTCTTACCTCGGATGCCCTTTGAAGATCGCTGCTGAATGCTCTTGCAAACGTGATATCCTTTAGCGCTTTGGCCACCAACAAGGCCTGCCTCGACCCGGTTTCATTGAGTGGGACATCCAATTGGCCCTGTATCCTACGTGTCTTGTTCCATTCTGTTTCGCCATGTCGCACGATGTACATGCGGAATTGGGCTGGCATCGTTGTGGCCAGATTCAAGAGGGGAGTGAGCCAGTATGCGCATGAGAACCTCTCTCAATCTACTATGCAAGCAAGATCGATATGATTGCGAACTTGTTCACAAGTCTACCCGACTGCTAGCCAGCCGTCATCCAACTAACGAATTGATTTCCTGGATAATGCTGCTAATCCTCCCGTCACTGAAGTTAGACTTTATCGTGCCCATGACGTCCCTGAGTTCTGTTGCTTGGGCAGATTTCAGGTTCAGTGTCGTGCCCCGATCTCGGGCTTGACAGAGCTTGTCGAGGTGCGATCGACAATCATCACACGCACGAGGGTTAGACACACTCACAATGTTTCCCAGCGCGACAGAGGCTCGGTAAGCTACCTCAGCATCCTCCTTTTCTAGTCTGAGCACCTGCGACGAGTCAGTAGGATGTTTTCGTAGGATATGAATTCAACCTTGAAGATAAGAATAAGTGACTGATCACGCGCTGCTATGCTGGCAGGTGCGTTCAAGTGAACGCATGAGAAGCTAGCAAGTAAGCTAAGTCACGTCACTAATTTCACTGTGACAAAGACTGACTTGAACAGTACTGAAGCCAGCGCTACTCGTTGTGGTTTGGAGAGGAGATTGTACGATGCCAGATCCAGGGCCTCGAAGATCTGGTGAAGTGGTCAGGAAGAAGTTGGAAAGAAATATACCACTTTACTTGTCGAACCCACGGCTCGTCGTGAATCGGAGTACCCTCTTGAAGGTAATTCGTAATGGTACGCAATAGTAGTAGTACGTTCGTCTCTTGCGGTTTTGACACCTGGCTCTCTCGTGATACGATAAACCAATCGGCCGCATTGAATAGACAACCAAAGAATTTCTCGCGATTCCTAGGGGAAGTTAATATAGCTGCGCAATGCGCGACCACCAAACGAACGAGATCCATAACTACCGTCAATACATCAATACAGATGAACTCAGATTCTTCGGCATGCCTGCACGCACCAGGGAACCTCTGAGCAGCTGGCCAGCGATTCAGGATTGATACGATTGCTTCTATATGTTGTCCACCTAGTGTGATGGAAGTCGAGGACGCCGGGTTCGAGGTGATTTGGGAAAGAAACGTGAACATTTCTTCGATCAGCACTTGTTCCTCGGCGTGCATCGCGCAAGTTGCCGTCGTCTACGGAGCAATCGCGACAAGTGATATCGGGACAGCTCTATAAAGAAGGCCACAATTAGGCTCACGATTTCATTGTGCAGAGCAGCATCGAATTGATACAGTTTGGTACGCATGGCCGGTATGTTGGATTGTTTGAAGGTCACAAAAGTTTTCTATGAAAAGGCGGGCATCAGTGCATGAAGCAAGCACGATATACTGCAAAACGAACAAAAGGGAGAATATTTGTCTGTGAAGTTTGGATAGCTGGAGGAGGCGGTGCTGAATGCGATGTACCAGAATAACGCGAGGCACCGGTGTAAGGGTCTACATAAGAAGATGTTGGTAGAGTTGATGGTGGTTGTCTTGTCGAAGGCTGGTATCTCGATGCTCCTGTGTTGATTTATGTATATTTGGCTAATTCGTCAAGTCCGTGCACTCAGAGGCTTCCTGGCTAACCTGTGAATGGATCCACGTAGTCGTTGTCACTCCCTAAGTTCACCCCTGCGGTGTTCTTCTCGATGAACCTTACGACTTCATCAATATAATTCATTGAAATATCATTTTGCTGTAGAAAGCGCTGGGCAGCTGTGTAAGGATTTTCTAGGGCACATAAACATGGATTTAATTGACCGATCAAAAGAACAACTTACCAGAGACATCGTAGGGGAGTTTTAACGGAGGTGCACCCTCTTGCATGTCAACATCGAATACGTAGTCATATTCTTTACCGTTATAGAGCTGTTTACGGCCAGAGCCAACGGCATCCACAACTTCACCAATTTTTTGCCAGCTAGAAGAGATAGTATCCCACTTTCGGCAGTTAAGTTAGGCTTGTTGAGCTTGGTCAATTGGATAAGGTATACCTGGTGCGCTTCTACGCTGTCCCCTATCCGAACCATCTTCACTTCTCCGGCCTTTTTTCCTGGTCTCGCTCTTCAGCCCACCGAAAAGGAAGCTAGTGGGATAGACTACCTGGAGCAGCCAGTGCTTCCAAACCCGGCAAGTCGGCTTTCTTCACATCACCTACTTGTTGCGATGGAAACGTTTGACCAGAAACCTGATCTTCAAATACTTTACGGTCAGCTTCACTGACCCAGCGATCTTCCGAGTTGCTGAACACTCGAACAATACCATCGCTGCATCCGCTAACAATATCTCCGTTTGGCATGGCGGACACAGACCACACAGAGATGGCAGGGTGTATTATAACTTGCGCACATTCTCCATCTGGGATTACCATAGGTGTGTCAACATGTAAAATCCGAGATTTTTTGCACCATACCGTGCCATATCCGCACTGAGCGGTCCTCTCCCGCAGAGACCAGGTCACCATTGGGCAAAACCGATAAGCTGTATACGAAAGAAGTATGTCCCGACAGCGTGTATATCAGGTCACCACCCATTGTCCACACCCGAACTTCGCTGAAAGCTACGTGTCAAATGCGTTTCACCATGGGTAAGATGTACACTCATATTACCTATCATTAGAGCAGGAGGCAAAACCAAGATCAGGTATCAATGCCAAGCCACGGACAGCGTCACGGTGGCCTTCATAGGTTCGTATTACTTTGTTTTGCATCCAAAGCTTGATGGTCTTATCCGCAGATGCTAAAAAGGGTCAGAAGGGTCAGAGACGGAACAGGAATCTAACAGACCTGTCAAGAAATGTGATTCCTCCAAGGCGAGTACTGCCCAGACGGATTGTTGGTGTCCTTTGAGGTCGTATTGAAGTGTGAAATTTTTCCAGACTTTGGCGGTCCTAACTCTTCACTTTATCTAGTTCTGATTTGCATGACGGAAGACAGCGCACCTATCCCACGAACCAGAAATAATAGTACCATCCAAGCCAACATGGAGGGCGCAGACATTATCTGTGTGTCCAACTAAAGAGTATTCCGGGTCTTCTTTGTTGGTCGCGTCGAGCATGAAGATGTTGATAACCGTGTCTTGCCCTCCAACGACGGCGTGCCCTGACGAGACGTTAAAGGATATTCTAATCAGTTTCTTCCAGACTGCAGATAACGACTCAAAGCTCTGACCTTGTGGCGCGTCTGTGGTTGGAGGGAGATACTCCACGGCGTTGACGTACCTGGAACCTGATCGGAGGATACAAGTGGGATAGAAGGATGAAGGTGAACTTCTCAGCCAAGTTATTGCAGTAGAATCGCGCGATGCAGATAGAATCATGTTACTCGTTGGCGAGACCACCCCACGCACCTGTGAATTCCCGTGTTATGTAGAAATCTTCAGATCGCACATGATATATGCCCACGTACATCGGCGGAATGGTTCAGTAATGTTGCAGAAAGTTTGTAAGACATCCTAGGTACCAGATTGTCATATGAGGTCCAGACTGTAATACTGTAGCTTTCTATGTGGGCGCAACCAAGGGGGTTGCGTGACACCCAACTGGGCCAGGAGTGACTAGTAACAGCGCACGGACCACTGGGATATGAAGACCCATTGCGTGCATCTGTAGATCTGTTCAACTTATGTTTTGTCACACAAGAGACGTCGTTACGCCCAGGAGAGACCATATCTGCAGTTGCATGAATGCGTATCATACTATTTCAATATGCAAATCGATGAAGAGAAACAATGGAAATGTACACCACCCTAACGATCCTACGGCTACAATGAGAGCAGCAGGGAGATACGGAGGTGTATGTCTATGCCGTGCACCATTACTTCATCTCCTGCGAGGCCTCCCGATGCAGACGGTCGAGCGTAGACTCTCGATCACGACCAGTTGCCAAAACGTGAGGGGTTGTAAACAAAAGACCAAAGGACAATTCGCGAGTTGAGGCCAGGGCTTTAGGGCTGGCATTTCCAGCGTACTGAGGAATTTGTGACAACATTGAACTTGTGCGGCATCGAGTGGTTGTATTCTAGTCAACAGTAATTGCACCTGGAGCTTGCGAATACTCGGCTAGCGTTACATAGTACAGGGCACAGGGTCGTTACAGGAGGAGGGGAGGTATTATACGCATTCAGTCGCAAAGGTCCACCGCCGTTCCAATAGAGAACTTGAATCTTTTCGTTGTCTTGTTGGGATCGCTCTCGGCCTTGCGTTTCAAGTTTTCCTCCAGTCGAAGAGCAAGTCCAAGTGGAAGTAGGTCTTGAGTCGGTTCTTGGGTTTGCGAGTCAGGTTCCAGAGTTGCGCTCAGTTCTTCGTCTTTCTGCTCCGGAGTATTGCGGTGTTCCCTCGGAGTAGGAGTGTTCCTACTCGGAAGCCTTAATTCAGTAGGGTCAGTGAGACATCAAGCGCTTACACGTTTCCATCCACGAGATGGGATCCAACAATCTTAAAGATGCAAGGAGCTTACGTTAATAAACCATGTGAAGAAAAAACACCGACTCCATTTGTAAGGCCGAGAAGACGATTCTCAACCTGAGGTTCCGTGCAAAAATAGTCGAGATATGCCTTGGTTCTCCTGGATGAATGCAAGAATATATATTTGGTTTTGTGTAGTTCCTTCTGTACCTTCTTCCCTTTATCTTTCGTTGACTTCTTGCCCTTTCTTGTATCAGCTCTTGCAGGACCAAAATTCCTGGATATTGCATCTTCTGTCGTGATGAATCCTATCAGGGAGAAACTTCGGCGTGTTTCACGGGATGGAAATGGTATAATCAACCTTCATCCTCCAGTCTCATAAGTAACTGATTGACCAAGGCAGCAGTACAACCTGAAGATAACAGTGAGCAGTCAACGTCGATAGAAATGCTTACGAACCGATTTGTTCTCTGAACTGCAGAACAGTACTCGGTTTGTGCACTTCAAATGTTTTGATTGCACGTCTAAGACGACCCATGATGAATCGGGTGTCACCAAAACGTGGATGCAAGGCACCTGAATAATGCAAGATCCTTGAACCGGCTAATCATATCAGTGTATGTCTTTTCCGCCATGATGGCCCATTCAGGAGACCGGTGGAGGCGACAGTCAAAGCATATGAATTGCGATGGAAGACGTTTGTCCTGTGCGCCGTGATACCTATGCATTCTTCAATCAAACTTTGGAATGATCTGTATTATAGTCAGAACTCGCCCCATGCACCTGCAGAGATTGCGCCGTGGTCAGGGCTACGTGCTCATACAAGCGACAAAGGACTTCGCACCAAATATGACACCATCTATTGCAATCGCCTTCACAGAGCATCAAGGAATCATCAACCTAAGGGAGTTTCTTCAGTTGAGGGTATAACCTCTGCAATCATATCGAGTGACCATTGTACCACAATCACAATCAACGCGGGCATCGTCTTCCATTGAACCGGTCAATCCCGCAGTCTTCGCGGTCCTCCCAGATATACTCTGCTCTGCAGCAGTCCGATCCTCAGTGTCTAGGATTGAATTAGGGTCCCATAAGCACAGCGAAATGCGGCAATCATACCCGAATTTGATCTGATCAAATTTCTCCCGTTCTTTCGTAGTTTTTCCTGGAGGGCGAAGGTATCGACCTGCTGCGTGGAGACAAAAGAGCTAGGAGGATTCCGAATGTCTAACAAAGGCAGCGAAGTATTGCATCGTAAACTCGGAAGGGGCGATGAGGATTTCGTATCAGTCTCTTGGGTTGCCGGGATCACCTGAGTTTCTCCTATATGGGGAGAAACCATCTGTCTAGATTTAGTCTTGAAAATGAAGGATTTAGCAGGTGCTCACAAGGTATCCGACATGCGTTGGTGTTGGCTCTGGATGGCCCCCGTATTCTACCATATTGTCGCCGTTCCTCTGATCTTCATGCACCGGAATGGGCAGTATCTTCCCTTCAACCCCTCGAATGCCGATAGGAACTATGGCACCATTGGCGTCGCATCTGGCTAAAACGATACCTTCATCGTAGGCATCTTCACCCAGAGCATCTTCATCTGTGTCTGCATCCCATACAACATTTCTGTTCAACGCATCTTTCTTCTGAAGTTCAGCATCTTCGACTCGAAGCCGAGCTTCTTCAACTGGGGTCAGCTTCGGGGGATAGTAGGGAGTAAGGCCCGTGAATGTGGCATTGTTATCTTCGGTGGAGGACGGAAGAAAGGACGAAATGGACACGACCTTCATGCTCACTCTGGTAATACCGTCATAGTACATCAGGAACTGCCAAGTGGAAGACGTACCCGTGCCAACCAGTTTCGAAAGTACCGATTCTTGTACTCTCCGGTACTTCGGCTGTTCGATGAGTTGTGAAGAACCATTTATTCGAGTCGGCATCGCCAGCTCGGAAGTATGGTGGTTGATAATCATCGGGAGTGTTGTCGTTAAAGAAGAGTTTAAAGTTTCCGTATCGACATTCTGGAACCATGATTCGGAGAACACGGAAAACTCACAGAGGACTCACTTGGCAATGTCTCCATCTGTGAAATAGTGGTCACCAACGTCTTGATCATTAACTAGGATTGATGGTATAAATCCGTGCTCTCAAAAAGAAATGGAGATATACCTTGAGACTGCGCTTTACATCACCAAGTGTAGGCAAGTTGCCTCGCTTTATGGCATCGACGACAGGACCTCCCTCCGCGCGGTGCAGCGACATTTTCGACAACTGATCTCCTAAAGACATGATAGGTACGACAATGTCCGTACCTGCCACTTTAAAGTACTTCGTCCTTGTCAGTACGGAGCGAATTAAGGACAGTGTTAACCTACCTGGAAATTGAAGGTATAAGCCTCCACAATGCTGCAAGATATCAATAAGCTAGATAATGGTATACTCAGGACAGTGCTACTTGTTGGGGTCTTTACTGTCCTATTGGGCGACTTCAAGCACATGCGCGTGGACCAGCTGAACAACTAACCAAATATATGGCGAATATAAAGCGGTGAAGGTACTGCTTCTCAATAGCTTCGAATATACCCTTTTCCTAGATGGGAAATTGGTCATATGCAGTGAACACTTGTCTTGAAGGAGTCTATATGCATACCAAATAGTCCAAAATCCTGTCCCCTTCGTTGGTGAAACCCCGCTTGAGACTCATGATGGTTACACCGCTGATGGTTGGCCTGGTCTGGTTGTCGAATGATGCAGCTGACGAGGTTGATGGAAGTTGAGCAGACAAATGATCTACAGAACTGCCATGGAAGACTGATTTCTCGTGTATTTCCGTACTCACATTCGGAGAAATTGTCATAGGGTAAGAGCCCCCTGAAGAGCATCTTAGCCGGCTGGTAAAGCCGAAGGAGCGGCTGCTAGATACCTCAAGTATGCGATACACCCCAACCCGGCCTTGAGAAGCGTCTCGACGCACTGCAGGCTAATCCTACTGCTGATTGTCTGAAGGAACGTCAGTCATATCAGGAAGGATGCCCTGGCTGACTTGACCTGGACTTCGCTATTAGTTGCTGTGGCCTGCGCTTGCATCGCCAGAGTGAAATATTTGACTGCGATTGGATGAGCGATGATGGACAACAAGCAAGTGTGCGGTTCTTCGAAATTTCAGACAGGCTCTCGATTTAAGCCGCCAATCACGTGTGTAATTGATCCACGATTCGATGACAATTACAGACAACGTTCCTCAGTCCACCGGCCCTTCAAAGTGGCCTAAGTTCTGGGAGTGTGACCGGCGTGCTTATCAGAGCTGAAGGCTCAAGAAAGCATAGTGCTCAACAATCCCTCGATGGCCCCATAGAGATTATTACCCTGTCCCTACCAACGCGGTTATCCGAGTGTCGAAACCATCACTACGAATGGGCATCTCTGGAGTGTAGAACGGGTTCTTCATTACTGCGTCCGCATAAGCCTCGTAGACCTTCTGCAAGACAGACTCGGCAGTGGTCTCCGATAGGGAAGTCAGCAGCACGAACTTGGTACCTTCGTCGAAAGCTTGATCACATACTCCTACCAACCGATGAACAGGACATGCGCACCCGTTGCTGTCAGGAAAATCGTCATTTTGAAGGATTCACCTTCGATGACTTGGGCCCCAGAACTGAGCCCGACCGGCGAGAGTCTGCTGGTAATGGCGTGGATGCCGTGCAGAGTGCCTGCGAGTACGAGATATTCATTGGAAGTCAACTGTGCAAGGCCATCTGAAGAAGTTATCGACAGTCTACAAACTACCTGATGGGATAACAATTGACGACGAACCTGCAAAGTTGCGCTGATAGACAAGGCCACCAGCCTTGTTGATCACCTGGAATATCGACTCAGAATGCGTGCTGTTCCCTTACTTTAGGCTTACCCAAAGCCCAAAGATAGCCATGTGATGAATCAAGGAAGGGTTACTTGATGTGGGTCTAGAGTGTGACGTTGGTTTGTGAAACGCGGTGCTGGCCCACACGCGTTTGTTTTGTACCCTGGTGCTCAACTCTGCTGGGCATGAGATTTGAGTCCTTTCGCCTCGTCGGATTTAACTTTGTCGCTCTTCTGCCATGGATCACACAGTCGAGTCAACTCTCAAGACTTGGCCAAAGGGACTTGTCGCCGCTCTCCACCGAACAAATAGTAGCTTTGGTGGACTCGGTAGACCCAGTCAAGAACATTGACACACGAAATCCGGGTTCCCACTTGTCAAGGCTCCTGATTCCTCGTCCTGGTGTGTCATGGGGTTTTGATGTTCCGCGCATATTTTTAATGCCAGGACTGATAGTTGGAAGCGACAACAACACTTCTGTTCGCCAGCACATTTCGACTGCGCTGAGGGCCTTGAACTGGCATGTCGAAGAGGATAGTTTCACGGACTATACACCATATGGCCAACTTTCTTTCACCAACATCATTGCAACAAAAGATCCAACAGCTTTGCGAAGAATCGTTGTTTCTGCTCACTATGATAGTAAATTTTTCCCTACATATCCGGAGAATCAGGTACACTTTACAGAGCAGGTGGATTGTTTGTATCTTTAACAACTTCTAGTTTGTAGGCGCCACCGATTCGGCGGCTCCGTGTGCGATGATGCTTGACCTCGCCGAGGCTCTGAGTCCGTTACTGGACGACCGGGAGCAGCGGCTCCTTGACGGGGAAGAGGACGACGAAGACCTCGCCGATACCACATTGCAGCTGATATTCTTTGACGGTGAAGAAGCGTTCAAGGAATGGACGGACACAGATTCAGTTTATGGTGCAAGGTAAATTAGCCTCGCAGCACTAGGATCGTCTTCTATTGCTCAAGCGTTGGCGAATATAGGCATTTGTCCGAGAAATGGGCAACGACATATGTAGTTCCTCACACGAAACGACGGCTAATCAGCCATTCAATGACGGAATTAGGTGGAATTGAACATCTCATTCTCTTAGACCTCCTGGGAGCACCCGATCCGTCAGTCCGTTCATATTTCTCGGACACTGCATGGTTGTTCGATTCGCTGGCTTCCACGGAGCAACGGCTGCACGAGTCCGGAGTACTAGTCGATTCGGAAAGCACCATACCTTTCAAAAGCTTTTTCCTATCTCGCCGCAGCAATGAGTTCAGTCATGGGTATATAGCTGACGACCACATACCGTTCCTCCGGAAAGGTGTCAACGTCCTTCATTTAATTCCTTATCCATTCCCTAGCGTTTGGCATACCTTGCGGGTAAGCTACAAATTGCACGAAAATCACGAGACACTGGAGTTTATTTTACAGGATGACGCAAACGCGCTTGATGTGTCGGCCATGAGACGTTGGAACCTCATTCTGAGGGTATTTATGGCAGAATACTTGGGTCTGCAGCCAAAATTGAATACGATGCAAACGAAGCGCGAGCACCTAAAGCGGTTAGAATTGTGAGCTTGTGGGTATCCTGTCGCGGTGAAATGTTCCTAAGTTTAAGCCGTGTTCGCTTGGTAGGTCCGCCCATAGCTTGGAACATCTGGCATTCGGCAGACCCTGAATCTCAAGAATCGCGTAGTCTAGTATATACATGGGGTCTGTATTCGTGATCCAGGGGACAATCGAATGTTCAACATTCAGAGGACCAAGTAACGTGACTTTCCTTTCGGGCACTATCAAGTAGCCATTACAAGAGCCTTGTAGTGCTTCATTAACTCAGATGCATCCGCGGCAAGCTATCAAGGCCAGTGTGATTAGGACGAGCTGCGATAGCAAAACATACCTGCTGTTTCTCTCGACCCTCATCCAAACGGCGCTTTGCTGCATTCATTATGTCCTTGCGTGATTTTTGCATCCGAGCTGATTGAACCTGGTCTGTTGAGCGTATATGCGGTTGTTATCCATGTGCTTGGACGAGAAGGCTTACTCGCTTCCTTTCCTGCTTGAATTTCTTGCATACGTCGAGGGGCAAGTTCATCCAGAAAGGAAGAACAGGTCGAAAGGAGGTCATTGAACATTTCCTGTGTTATCCCGTCAGAATCTCCCAATAAAATAAGATAAAATAACGACCGTGTTCATGTGCGGATGCTCCTTTATAATCTGATACCCGGCATGTTTGCGAAGATGCGGCTTCTCGAGCTGGCCCAGTAGGTCGAGCATTTTATCACTTCCATGTTTCATAGCTTTACCTCATGCAGATATATAAGACAACTCACGCATATGTATCAGTTTCCCTTGCGGTTCTTTTTAAATCCTCTCGCATCGTGTCGAAAGCGGAGGCGATCCTAATTTCGAATGTCTGCCCCGAGTTTGACTTGTCTTCCCCGCAGGCTTAGTGTGTTCAATCGCCAGATCATTTTAATTGGCTGAAAACGTACCCTCCGTCGCTCTGTGCGTGTATATCATCATGGGATCAGAGAATCGCCATAAAGAGGACGTAGATCTACCGGTGTGAGATTACGGTCGGAGTACAGTTTTCTATCAAGTTTTGTGCATTTATTGGCTGGGAACCCGAGTGCGAGACAGGCTTGTTGGGGTCTAGTGTTTGCCATGATACAGTAGAATCATTCAGCTTATGTCCACCGTGAAGAAATAGGCGTCTTTACTGTGAGTCATGACGAGATGTACGATTGGTTTGATGTGGGTTGCCACCGGGCTTCACTACATTCGGCAGCTGAGCTCAGAGTCTGGTCCTAGACAGGTGGCCCTTCCGAAGGCTAAATGACCACACGTCTCATAGTGTCTTTGGCACATTCTCTAAAAGCTCTTCTAATCTTCCAATGAGCTGTCTCCTTTCTTTTTTGAATATCCTTTGGGTACATGGTTGGCTCGGAGCATGGATACTGCATCCATTTGGGCCACGAAACGTCTTCCACGAGTTGGGTTTTATGATAGCGGTGATCCATTTGCGTTTGGGTTCCTCGATCCCGATTTAATCACCTTATTCCTGCCACCAGACCTGTACTCATCTCTGCTCCGTTTGCCAGTCCGCCTCATCATCGCCCCACTCCTGGTCCCCGGGCTCACCGTTTCTCTGCGCGCGTCGTAAGTCGACTTGATTGGCGGATATGCAGCTCATCAGCCCGGGACCTTGCATGGACATACCCGTTCTCGCACCTCTCGCTGTCCTCACTGGCATTGTCACCCCATCGTCTGCTTGTATCTAGTCAGTTAGGTAGATACAGTGCACCTCTTTACATCCCGCCGCCTGTCCCGAGCATTAGCCAAAGATTTGGGGCACACAACGGAAATTTAATCTCGTCGACCCTAGATCGCGCAGTAAAAGTAGAAAATGGCTGCCCAACGTCACTTATAGGGTATACCTGCACAAGGAGGAGGGTGAGGATCTGTGTTTGGCTAGGATGTGTGCAGACGGACCGTTCTGAAGCTGTTTAATTTGGTCAGCGGAGAAGGATCTCATAAATCAGAAACAACTTACTCGTTGAAATTCATCATATGCGGTACTCCTGATGTTTTCATGTGCATTCCGAATGACTCCCATCATCCAGTCTGCAGCTTGGCGCTCGTTGATCCCAAGAACGAATCGATCCTTCAGTCGCTTGATTGTCGCTTCCCCTTTGAATGAGGGTAGACCAGTCCCCAGCATAAGCTGCACTGTGCTGACCAGTTGGTCTGCATGGGGTCGTAGGGCAAGAAAGGCCTTGACTGTCAGTTGTTGGAAAAGTTCGTACCCTTGAGAATGTCGACCACCCATCAGGATAACCATTTCATGGTTCAGTTTGAAAGAGCTTGGTTCAAATTTGACACCCTACGGCACGAGAATAAGCTAAAATGACTTGTATCCAGGAACACTCACTCCTGGCCGTATATCGCGATCCAGACTATGTCAGCATCTGCTGGAAGATAGAGGAAGACAGACTCATCTATGTCGAACAGGAAGCCAAAATCTTCCAGTCGGTATTGTAAGTAGGATATAATGGCATCCCAAGTGAAACCAACCTATGTGTACGATGTGTCCTTCGGAATCAATCATGATATTACCATTGTGTCGGTCCTTGATCTGCAAAATATAACACGCCACGGAGTATGCCGCCATAGACTGAATGAAGTTAAGGCGAGCTCTCTGAAAGGCAACAGTTTCCTCTCTTCCATATCTGGAAATGAAAAAGTCGAGGAGGTCGTTGACTTTGGCACGACCCATTTCGTCTCGCGAGGTGGCGTTGGGTACCACGTCGATGACTCCACACTAATATGGCCCAATGAACCTACTGAATCGACCCGAGAAACGCAGAGCTTACCCCGGGAGCGGTGGCCGTGACCCTGTATGGGTAGAGATAGAGAGTCAGGCCGACGCTGGTGAAGATGTTCTTAAACATTGCGATAATCTGAAGTGCAAGGACATCCTGGCGACAGTCATCGCCTACTTTGAAAATGGCTTGCTGCCAAACGTCAAACTCTTCATGTTTCTCGGTTCCGAAAGTATCCAGCAAGGCCTCGGGGTTCGTTTCTACTACGATGTGCTCTTTCCTCACTTTAAATGTAGCCATAAAGGGAGCCTATGGGGTGGTTAACTTAGTTCATTTATCACTTGGAAAGCATAATCAACCTTTGCATGACTCTGCAACGGACGGCCAGATAGTTTGTCGATGTCCACAACTTTCCCGTCGGGGTTACTGGGAAGATAGACGCCAACATCAACGCAAATCTTAGCCATCTCTTCGTCGATCTTTGCCTTCAGAAGGTTAGGTCATGGAAGCAGGAAAAAATAAGAAAAGAACCTTCTTTTCGGGTTTAGGTCTCTTTATATATGGCCTAAGCTTTCCTGATATCGACGTAACTTCTTGGAAAAATTTGAATTCTCGGTCATAAAATGACCTTGCTTCCCCCGACAGTGATTCAACAACTAGGTTGGTCATCTTATCAAGAACTGGTTTCATAGGGTCTTCCTAGGAAATTGACCGTCAAAAATAGATTATGACCACGTCTCCTGGACATACTATTTCCGCCGCGTCATCCTTGTAGCAGTTCGCCCTCATATTCCAAATAATCTGATGACAGAATAATTGTGACATCATCGCAGTTTCCAGGATGAATCTGGCAATGTAACCTACAAGTGCATTTTATTTCCATACTCTGGCAGCGCAGAACAAGCTTACCGAGGTCATCGAAACGTAGTGCCTGGACAACTTGTGGTACGAAGAAAAATGTCAAGTCGATCGGATGTTCTTTGAGGACGCGGTGGGCATATTGAAGCAGGTAAGGATCGTTGTTGTGTTTTTTTTCGAAAAAAGTGACAGCGATTACCGGCGGGACGGGGGCCCAAAGCAGGATATGCTACCGAGCATCATCAGTCTGACACTGGGACGAGTCGGAAACGAAAGGTAAAACCTTTATTTCCCTCCTCTGATTTACACGGGTGGTATCATCAATTAGGTAGCGTAGACCTTCAGGGGTATGCATGACAGCAGCAGGGTTGGCACGAACAAGCCTCTGAACCTCGGCATGTGCTGCGGGACTTTTGAAGCGTTCCATCATATGGATGGCTATAGCTGGATCTATCTCCCACACATTGCGTGCTACCACGGGCCAGTTGCTCTACTCAGGTATGCATTGGATGTCCTAATGCAATCGAGCTAAATCTCACCTCCGGCATAGTTCGTTCAAGAGTCCCAGGGTGATCATAACCCCTATTTGTGTCGTTTGTCGGATTGGCCCACACGGAGAGCCGATATATCTCATTTTCCACGAGTAGTCGGAGTGGATGATTAATGTTTTTTAGGCGGGCTGCATATACTATTGAGAGTTAATTTGACCCATAAGAGATGAAAGTTTGTACACACATGAGTTATTCGTGAGTGATTGGGCAGGCGGTAGGCTGGATAGTGAGAGAAAAGCTCGAATCGTGTCAGTTTGGAGATGTCCGATGAATTCCAGGAGGGTTTTGATGTCGGCAATGACTTGAACACGATTCGCCCCAAACGACCATCTTAGATACATTAAGTAGCCAAATACCAGATATGTAGAACCGCATACTGGGGCCGAACTGCAAACCATGCGTATGCTATACGATATAAGCTTTCACGCATCGCACACTCGGAAAAGACATCTAAATTTGAGCTCTTCAGTGTTTCAAAACCAAATAGAAGGAAAGAGTAGCGCAGTTCGCGAGCTAGGGGGTGAGTGCTGAAACAGAGTCAATGGAGAGTCTAATGCGGTGTTATGTGTAACGAACCTGAACAGCTTATGAGCGTCGATGGACCGTAAAACTAGCCGTTGCATGAGAAACATGACTGTTGATCGACGATAGCGGGCAGCTTGCAACCGACTGAACAACATTTGTAGGATAAGAGTATGTGGCAGAAAAAGACGTCGTGCGTGAGTGGTTGCACGATCGATTTCCTCTTTGTCTGTAGGACTATATCGTATTGGGTGGTAGAATGGGTCGTTGTAGCTGTGGAGAAATTTCTCAGGCATTAAGGCGAGGTGCAGGTGGAAATCCTAACTTTAGGCATGGTGAAAAAACTCCCTTCCTGTCTCTCACAGTGGCAAACCAAGCAGCCAAAATCTCACTTATAAGGGCAACCTCGGTGACCGGCTTTTCTGCGATGACCCATGTCCAGACCTCAATGCCAGCAGCTATGGCAGATGGCGTGAATACTTCGAATGGCAGAATAACGAGATGGTGCAGGAGAGTATATTCACACTGCCAATGGTCAACCAGAGGATTCCAAAAA
The DNA here is from genome assembly GCA_038094635.1 of Tylopilus cervinicoccineus. Taxonomy (NCBI): domain Eukaryota; kingdom Fungi; phylum Basidiomycota; class Agaricomycetes; order Boletales; family Boletaceae; genus Tylopilus; species Tylopilus cervinicoccineus. The sequence goes on from JBBPUK010000083.1 coordinate 22,433, forward strand.
TAATTTAGAATATACCTTATCCAACGCTATAAGAGTCGCAGCGCAACGAAATAATAGGCGCCTAAGGTCTTGGACCGTCAACGTACTGGACTTTCCCAAAATAGCGTTCATCGTATCCTCCATCTTCCTCTCCAGTGCTTGGATATCAGTGAGGGTCGCATTTTGTGGAGGAACTTTGTCCAAGACATCTTGCGCTGCATTTCAACGTATATGAACGGCTGTCGCTGCGGCTGTACGAGATGACTTACCTTTTCGGCTGGCAAGCCGCAGGCCTGCGGCTTCACCTGCAAAATAGCTCTTGCTAGCCAACTGGTTGGCAAGTATTTTTGCACGATCATATTCCCAGCTAGACAGGGAACGAAGTGAAGCTGAAAGAGATTATAAACACTTTTTTTTGGACTGCAGTATCACTTACTTAATTGTCGGTGTGGTGGCCCAAAGGCTTTCGCATATTTTTCTGCCATAGATGCACCTAGTTCAGACGTGTCCGAGCCAACGAAAGATTGTGTTGAAGTAAGATATTTCTATTAAGAGCCCGTGATACTTGTGTTCCGCACATCGGAATTCAAGAGAAGATACCTGGAGAGTTGACTGCAGCTCTATCGGGGCACGACTCAAAGCGAGTTCAAACCAGTTGTTGGCGCGTCGCTGTAGCTGCAGGAGTATATTGTTTCTAACACTGTAATCGTCTGTCAACTGTAGACGTATGCCCGTGCGCTCAGAGTGAAATTCATAGACGGGGTTGTACTGCAGTGCTAATATGAGTGCAAAAACTTTTGACCGGCGTATAATGCTAACCTCGTCAAGGTATTCGTTCTCACATGCACGTCTCAGGAGAGTGAGACATTCAAGGATAGCATAGACAAGCGTTGCGTCACACATCAACGATGGAAACGAGGTGATTAGACGATCGAGGTACCTCGACGCGATTTCACGAGCACGCGCAATGCGGTGGGTGCTGGCCACAAGCAAATTACATAGTTCCGAGGAAAGATGATGTGGAAGTGCTTGCTCCGCAGCCTGGATGTTCAGATTAGTAATGCATCCTCTGATTACCTGCTTACTCCATTAGCTTCTGCAAGCGCACAATAGAAGAGAAAGCATACATTGTCAGCGACCGCATCCATGCATGCATTTAGTCCATTTTGCTTATTCAGACTTGAATTAATAAAATAGGAAACTAAGGAGGACGGAAGTCCAGCTGCAGAGCGCATTGTCTCCGTGTCGTGCATCGTCAGCAAAAAGATGACTTGGCCAGTTGTTAATGATCGTAGATCGCTCGCATTCGAGGAAATACGACGCAGAAGATAAGCACGATGCTTTGGCAAAACCTAATACCTAATCAATATTTCCACTTCATGGTCAGAGGGGCGGAACCTACTGAGTGGGCATACTCGTGTCTTACAACAGTTCGATACTCCAAGTCATTCACTGCATCCGATATGTTCTCGATTACCAAACATGGCGTCTTGACCGCGATTCTTCCAAGTGCAGGCAATAGCCATGTCATTGCACTCTTCTCTCTCTCCTCCACAGGAGTAGTGAAACGAAAGAGAACACACAAAAACCACAAGTTTCGGAATAGGTTGCTCAACTCGCAGGTAGCGTGGAGGTGGGGAGTGAAGTCAGCATGATCCAAGAGGGCTTCAATAGGAAGAAGAAGCGAGGCGAGCTGTTCCATCATCTCTTCCGTCTGGCGAACTTCTTCGTCAACGAGGGTATTAACAGACGGCAGACAACAGCCAACCTTTCCATTGTGACCTGCAGCAGCAACATTCTGAATTGCCACACCCTTGTCAGAGAAGAGAATAAGGAGCTCCTCCAGGTACATATCATATAAGTCAGGTCGCCCGTCGATTTCCCGAGCAAGTCTGGTTTGTGCTGCCAGTATCTAATCATGCCAGTGGATGTGATCTCTATGGAACTTCCGCAGAGTGATAGCGCTCACCATATTATTAGAGAACCTAGGATCTTCCAGATTCGCTGTGCGATTGATGGCCGAAAACGCACGGATGATATCTGCGAAGGTGTCTTCGGGGGCAACCAGGGCTAGATCTACCAAGTTGTATGCAATAGCTGCCTCGACTGTGGGCTCGGCCGTACGGAGCCTTTGCAACAACATAGAAATTGTAAGCTTTGTCACCTCTTCCTTGTCGAATTCCAGCGCAAGTCGCGTCACGATAGATATTGTAGTAATGCCAATGAGACGTTTCTCCTCATCGGAACGACCTCGAAGACCCACATCCTCGCTCTGAAAGAGCTGGTCGGTGGATGACAACGGCAAAGGGGGTGTATACAGTGGATTGTGCAAAATTTGCTGCTGCGAGGAAGACTCAAAAATTTCTTGGCTGGTTGCAGCAATATAATTTAAGAGAGAATACATATTAGACATGATAGAATCTTCTCCCGGCGCCAGCTTTCCGATCAAATCAGTTAGCAACTTTCCGTAATTCCAAACAGGACCCCACCTTAACGCACAAACCAAAGCATTTCGCTGCGGCAGTAAGAGGCGGTGGAGACCGTTTCTCGGTATTGAAAGCAAATTCAAATATCGGAAGAGGAGATGTTACGAAACGACGGAGGTGGTGTACTAGCTCCTTTGCGATTTCCGGGAAGCTCTGGACAAGGACAGTCATTGCTTTGAGAGCTGCTTCCTGGACCAAGTTATCCATTATTGGGGTCTTGTCGCTCAGAAGTAAACCAAGATACGCATAAAGGTCAGGGTCAAGTTCCCCCAAAGCAACTGAACATATAGACGCTAGTTTCTGGAAAACGTGGTAAGTCCATCTATGCACACCCACTATGGAAATGAAACCCACCAAGCTTTCAGACATTGTTTCCCATGCATACGTATCAACAGGAGGTTCAATATCCATGTCCTGTATCTGCATCAAGAGATCCTTGAAGCATTGTAAGGACGCTCTCATGGTAGAATTCAAGGCGTCTTTTGTCGTTCCTTCATCCATGGGCAACTTCTTCGCGGCTCTTTTCATCAAACTCAACCAAGCCTTGTTAGCGGCAGCGGCTTCCTTCAACTGTCCGCGATACTGGACACCTTCCACCGAAACCGCAACAAGAGCTTGGGCGAGGACAGTCCATTGTAACTCCATGACACAGCACACGATGAAATATCCGCTCAGGGGTCTTCCGAAGTTGATATAGCGGGTAATGAAGGCATGACAAAAGAAGAAAGTCTCGGATGTATCTGGACTTGTCTCTGCTTCTTGACGAATGTCGAGAAGGAGTCGGTTGATGCACTCAAGAATGGGATCCTGGACCAAGCCAGCGAGAGCGCGGGAAATAAGTTGCCATTGAGCTACCGTCCAAGGGAAGAGCGTCGAGGTGACGGCACGGTAGAGGCCATGTACAGATGGAGTGAGCTGCGTTAGGACCTCGAGCGCTGACAGATAAGAGATTAATCAAAGTTCAAGTTAAGAACATTTCAAAATACTCACGGGTCGCTATCGGTAGTCTCCGCACTACTTGAGTTATGAATTGCAGAATAGTATCGACTGCACGATCCACCCAATTTAAGTGAAGGGAACAAACTCGTAGGATAGCAGAAACGGTCGAATAAACAAGTTGATCCGGTAGTGCCCATTCTAAAGGAGAATCAGAATAGAACGATACAACGGAAGTATGCCCACCGTCCCAGGACAGGGATTGGTCGTAATCAATGTGAGGCGCGTTATCCAGGACGCCAATCAGAACAGCGAGGAGGGCGTCGACTTCGTCTCGAATAGACTTCTCAGGAAGATTTATAACCAGTTCCCCAAGTGCAATATTACAATGTGCCCGTGTTTCCGACTTGTAAAGTGAATCAGTAGTTGGAGATTTCAAATGCAACGACTGGGAAACGGACCATGTATATCCTGTTGCTCGTGTTTGCCCCGTTGCTTGACTTGTCGTTTTCTTGCAGGGGAAATTGAGCTTTAGATTGAATGAGGTGTCGGATACTCGAGAAGTCTTCAACAGTATCTGGCTCGAGCACAGCCAGGTCGGATAGGACCCATTGCCGGACATTGAGTTCCAGACTGAGGGCGAAATTGAAACACATGGGGAAGCTGTGCGAAAAGAAACACAAACCAGTCCATAGCTACTTTCCTCAACTACCTAGGAACAAGTTGAAGGCAGAAACTAGAAGGAAGAATATTTACATAATTGGCCAGCTGAGCCTTCAAGACTTCGGTTACCAAAAGTGGAAGGTGTCTCAATTGCCACTTGGATGTGTCTATCACTTGGAAAATCCGAGGCGCTATAGCCAAGTGGTTACGGCGACAGATTCGAATGGCATGCGATATCTGTTACTCTTTGAGTGCGCAGGTTCGAATCCTGCTGGCGTCGTTTTTTTTTTCTCCGTACGGGCGGCACGTCGATAAAACTCAACACCCAGGACCCGTTCGATATCAACACTTTATTCATCGATTCCACTGAGTTTGGGTGATAGCATAGCAATGATGACTTATTCTGTGTCTCAACATTGTCTGCATTAAAATGTTCGGAACTCGGCCTTAGTAAATTGCCACCCCAAGTATGACCATAGGCAGTTACCTCGCCCTCTGGGAGATCCTGAAAGACAAAGTCTTTCGCTCTCGTCTTGATGGTTTCCTAGCGAATCTCTTCTGGGACGGTCTTCGACATCCTGCTCTGATCGGTCTATGCTCTCTTTTCCTCGTCTTCTTGCCTATTCCATGCACCTTGGCATTTTGGCGACCTGGGAACCTGAAGGAAGACCACGTACACACTAGGGCCGCTCTTCAAGCTCTTGTCGCCATCGTAGTGCCAACCTGTTCACTCTGGCCGAGACGCTACATCAATCTCACGAGTGTTGTCCGTCCTCATGTCAACATACCCCTTGAGTTGATCATCGAGGACACGATCAACGGTGTCATAGAGTTTCGCAACCCAATCAACGACCTGACAGATCTCATAAGCTCTGGAGCAACCGTGAATGGGTATACTGTATGCTTGAAAATCGGTTGGAAATGGTGGTTCAGATATTTCGAGTGGTGTCTGCTTGCCAAGGTTCGTATCACCCGTTATGCACGAGATTACTGAGTAACACAGGGGATACCAACCGGGCAGTCCAACCCAGGTATGTATGCTTCGTGTAGAGACTCAGTTGGGTCGAATATGCAAGTACTCATTACATGCTAGATTATTCTCGGAACCTATCACTGAGTCCGTTTGCTCCGGCTTCATCGACTTCGTGCCCTTTGCTCTGTCTGGACTGTCTTCCTCGAGGCGTAATTCCCACCTTAGATGCGGGTTCAAAGACGATACTAGAGTTTACGACCTTCTCCTCCTCTCTTCGCGCATTAAGCACGGCGCAAATCATCTCTGCTGTTCCATTCATGATTTCCGAGCGTTCACGTCGCCAGCCACCGTCCCTCGTCTCTGTCCTGAAGCAGCTTGATGCACTATATGGCCCCGACATGACTATCGACTCACTTTCCAATGTCTCTGTGGACTACGAAAATACCCTTCGTCACATGTGCAAGTCGTTCTCTCTGGGGCAGGAATTTCCTGAGATGCGTGAGGGGTTTCTCGGTACTAAAGCACAGCGTCGGGAAATGTTCCTAGTGGCACTTGAGGCTGCACTCGTGCGTCGAGGGTGGATTGAAAGGTGGGCTGTTCAGGTTACTGTTAAGTGACCAGTCGTTCGTCCCCTGTTCTTACCCATAATTAACTTACGGTGGCCAGTTCAAACTGTTTCGTCAGAGTTTGCCTTCATAAACAACTGTGATATAGAGAATATTGCTAAAGCTTGTTCGGACAAATTGCAACAGGCCTTGGAGTACCACACCAAGTCCTACCTATTTCCTTAGACTGAAAGTGTCCTGTCTCATCTAAAGAGGTTTCTGGAGATGAACAAGGTCAGACATCCAGAGCTGATCTCACCCCATAGTACTTATACATGGGGTACGTATCCGGGACAAATTCCGCCTGAACAAAGCACCCTGAGTACATGGAGCCACAACATACATATAATTTAACACTTGTATACCTCTATCTCGTATAAAGACTCAGACCACATCCCGCAGGTCTGATATTGAGAGCGGCTGTCTCCCATGCGTTCGTCGACGCGGGTTCCCGGGTGTCACAAGTGGCCGAACCCACATCCTGATATGACCGCACTTTGCTGCTGTTAGTAGTGCGCGGGGGAGGAATGTTAGGGAGCACAGCATGTCGACCTCGATGTGTTTAACCTGAGTGAAGTGCACGTTTGGTGAGCAACAGAAGATGAAGTGACAGCAGATAGCACACCAGAACTGGCTGAACTGCAGATACTTCGTTTCTGGACGGTGCTGGGTGATATCTGGGCATCGGAAGCTGTGTGGCCGAACCAGTCCCACGGCGATATGCTACAGCCAGTGACACACTAGATGCTATTGAAACACGCGGATGGTGGCCATGTTGAAGTTTTGGTCTGTGTAACGCACTACTGGAAAAGTCCCACTGTAAGTGAATTGGGATCAGTGCTTACTCTCCATGGAGACATACAGACCAAGATCAATTTGTTGTCTTCTCCGACGCTACCAAACCGATATGACCGTCCGTCACATTTCGATGCGTCAAATGCCACAGCGGATACAAAGGATGAGTGTCCTTGGCACCTAGCGACCACACGTTGTTCCCATGGTGAAAAAATTGTTAAAAGGTCATCTTGTCCACCCGTCTATAAGACAATCGACAGGTGTGAGGAGCAAATCCTGACACGAAGGAGACACCGTACTAGGATGAGCCGTCCGTCTGGAGACCACGCGACCGAGGTCAATGAGCCAAAGTATGACGCATAAGAGTCAACAAGTCTGGACGTTGTCAGGAGAGAGTAACACGGAAAGTAGACTACGCACTGTTCAGCGAATGCGTCAATCACTCTCAGGCAGCCGTCCTCTGATATGGCAGCGACATGCTTGACGTCGGGAGAGAAAACAAAGTCTAAATATGGGGGATTCAGTACGCTCACAGGTCCATAGATAAAAAAACACACCGACAACGGCACGTCTACTCAGCCTCCAGTGACTAACGGGATTTTTGGCAACCCCCTTATCTGCTCTAACCCCTCCACTCCCGTTGGCTTCGGGATGCCATGGCGGCACAGCAACATACATGGTCGTTAATGGGTCCCACTCCACGGCTGGTTGTGAATGATTCTGAGATAAATGTGAATAAGAACGTGGGGAAGATGGTGTTGATATTTGAATGGTGGGGACTGGGGCATTGAACACCCCATCGTCTCGTTCCTTGTCATAAACAATTATCGTACCATCTGCATGGGAAACGAGGAAGAGAGTGGACGACGCAGGAACCCAGCGTACTGCAGTACAGGGGGATGAGGAAATGGAACCCTCAAAAACCAACTTGAGCGACGAATGGTGCAGTCCGGCCGGTAATCACACCTGTTTATTAAGACGACCGTATCGACTCGCTATGGGATCTATGAGAGTGCACACTTAGCGGACACCTTTGGAGAAGAATGCCAAGTCACAACATACCAAACCAGACGAGATCGCCAGTATGGAATCCAATGACAACGTCAAGTCTCTCGGGGAATGCAGTAAGTGTGTTCACGTCATGGCAGGTCGGAAACGCGGAAAAACTGATTCTTATAAGTGGTTCCTGTTATATGATCGTTAGTAGAATTGTAGATGAAGTTGATGGTGTGTGTGCATACCTTGGCGTTGATGCCTACTTCATACCAGAGAAAGGTCTTACCAGAATTGTAAAACATGAACGTCACTTCACCCTGTTTGCTGGCAAGAATCTTGTTTAATCCCTCGACGCTCTGCATGCGTGTTATGAAGGTAGATGAAGTGGTGCGCATGTTGTGCTTGGGTTTAGAAGAACTAGATTTCTTCTTTCCGGAGACGGATGGGTGCGCAAAAAGCATATGGTGAGGTTCCTGGGACATGGTCTGATCCTGAACAGTAGCCGTCTGGGACGACACTACATCTAGTGAGGTGAGGGTATCGTCCGGGGTGTCACTGGACGACAAGCTGCGATTTTCTGGCAGCTGTTTTTCCTTGTCCCTGTCCTTTTCTCTCTCCCGCTCTCTGTCTCTGCGCGCATCCTTGTTGAGGTTCGCGCCGAGCAACTGCGCCAACCCTGGCGAGCCCGCGTGCTTCGCATTGAAGTGGACAGTGACGGTAGAGATCCGTGTGGGGGGTAGCTGAGTAATGCTGGACGTTGCTGGTATGCTGGGGGGCTTGTGCTCTTCTGTGACGGAGTACACGCCTTCCGGAGCTACGAATGCGCTGTCGCTCTCCATCGCTGCTGTTGCCGTTGTGGACTCTGGCGGGCGCGAGAGCGTTGCCCTTAATATGTACTGTACTGCAGCCGCACGACGGAGCTCGACGTGTTTCTGCTGTCGCGGTACGATCAAGTGAAGACCCGGATCTTGTGCATGGTATCGCTAAAGAAAGAGTAGCCGAAATCTCCCAAGCCTAGTCCGTTGACCATGTTCACCACCAGTCCCTCTCTCCTCCGTCCTCTCGCCCGTCTGTCCGTAGTCGTGCGTCTCTTCAGCACATCTCGTTCTGCCCCGTTTCTGACATTGCACAGACGCAGCGTTCCCAACGATGGTATTCCACAAGCTCCGTCGAGCCCCCCCCAGCAGGCGGTCATCTCACTTCCGCAGCGTCTTCACAACTCCTTCGTCTCACTCGTGAGACCGCCATCCGTACCCCGGGTTTGACCTGGGCCGACGAAGATGACTCTGGCCCTGTGCGATCTATGGTGGGAGGTCACGAAACAAGGAAGATGAACATGTATCAGGCCGTGAGAGATGCGCTCAGGTGTGATGGGTGTGTTTGACCGTCTGCGATATTGACAAGCTGGCAGCATTGCCCTCGCAAAAGACGATACCGCCGTAGTTTTCGGAGAGGACGTTGCATTTGGGGGCGTGTTCCGCTGCACTATGGTAAGATTGGCACCTTGACCACGGCCGTTCGACTCTCATATGTCTCCAGGGCCTCGCTGAAGAATTCGGTAGGGCCTTACTCCCTTACCTGTTCTCGATGACCCACCGCTGTGTGTACATGCACACGAATAGGCCGTGAGCGCGTCTTTAATACCCCTCTGACGGAGCAAGGCATCGCTGGTTTCGGTATTGGAATTGCATCGATGGGACATACAGCCATTGCAGAGATACAATTCGCTGACTACATTTTTCCTGCTTTTGACCAGGTACGCCATAACTCATATACAATCATTTTCAGTCCTCAACACCGTTCCAGATCGTGAATGAAGCTGCAAAGTATAGGTACCGCGCGGGCGGACAATTCTCAGTTGGTGGGTTAACAATCCGTACGCCGACCATGGCCGTCGGGCACGGAGGTTTATACCACTCGCAAAGCCCTGAAGGCTTTTTCGTTGGTGCTTCAGGACTCAAGGTCAACCGTCTTTTATCCTGCTTGTACGATCTTGAAACTGACGAGGGGTATGTCTTGACTACAGATTGTCATCCCTAGGTCGCCAATCCAGTGCAAGGGTTTACTCTTGGCATCAATTCGTGACCCCAATCCAGTTCTCTTCATGGAACCAAAGATATTATATCGTTCTGCAGGTAATTCCGTACGGTTCTGTGATTCTATTTCTACTATACTCACATCGTGGCTGCCAGTTGAACAAGTTCCGATCGATGATTTTGCCCTCCCCCTCTCTCGTGCCGAGGTTCTTGTGCCGGGGTCTGACTTGACCCTTCTCACCTGGGGCACGCCAATCTACCACTGCGAATCTGCCCTTAATATCCTGCGCTCACCGCCAACATCCTTAGAACCTCTTATTCCTGCCTCACTGCGGACTGCCAAGGTAGAACTCATAGACCTGCGCACCATTCTTCCCTGGGACGTGGACACTGTTGTGGAGAGCGTCAAAAAGACCCAAAGACTAGTTATTGTTCATGAAGCAGGGTATACTGGTGGTCTTGGAGGCGAAATTGCGGCGGAAATACAGAAAAGGGCTTTTTTGCGCTTGGAAGCACCCGTCAAGCGAGTCACCGGCTGGGAGTGAGTATTTTTTCCCTTTCATCGTGAATTCTCTAAGGTGCATGGTGACAGCGTACCTGCGGCACTCCAATTTGAGAAGTTCAACATGCCGGATGCAATCAGGATTCTAGATGGAATCATCGAGACTCTCGTATACTGAGTACCGGGTGGACCCACGTCTCGGCTGAGTGATTTGCAACAAATACTCCGCAAGATGGGTCATTGTTCGGTATACTTTGAGGTCACATTGGTAGTCTTTCAGGACAAGTAGATGGGGAGGGAGCCCGACAGCAAGTGATGTACTTTATGGCACAAGTGAATATTAATTGAAGACAGTGAATTGTTGAACTCAATGCCTTATGTATCCGGTGGGTCCTCCTCAAATTCTTCTGTCATGCCTTCTTCTACCTCATCCGAGTATTGTTCCTCGTCCATATCCTCAATGCCGGCGTCCAAGTCAGGTCCAGATTCCTCGTTCTCTTCGTGGGGTGGTGTTGTCTCTTCGTCCGTGCGGCTGCTGGATGAGCCCTCCGAATCTTCCTCCGCCTACACACGCGAGTCCATTGAATGATATCGATGTCTAGACAGATGTGGTTTGTACACCTACATCGTTCTTCTCTTCTAGCTGTGTGGCGTGTCTGCCTATTGGAATATACCATACGAAACCGCGGTTCCGGACATGCAGGTTCTGGTTCAAGGTATAGTGAACAATGTAGTAGATATTATAGATGTGCACGCACGCAGTCCTCCAGGTCGTTTTCTTCATCGGACAGGTCGTCTGCCTCGCGTTGTAGATCTCTTATGTGGTTTATGCGCCCTTGATATCTATCGACTCTTGGCAGAGGAGTTGGTCCTATGTGAGGTGGTTTGGGAAGAACAAGTGGGACGACGGGAGGGCGGGGAATGAGCGTCGGCGAAGCAATTGACATGAAGGATGGACCTCGGTCTGGTCGCGCCAGACTCAGTCGCACCAATTTGTTGCTTCCGGCCTCAAGAAATGTACGTAACTGTGTGTCCAGCGAACACGTCAAAAAAGGTGTAGAAGGGCGGACTGGCCAATGCGCAGAGAGGCGCAGATCTGGTTCAGGTGGACATGCAGTGGCCGAGTGGTTGAACGCATCACACCATTGAATAGTTGATCTCCGCCACGTACTCACAATGCAGCATAGTACCTAGGTGTAGTAGACGATCATCTACCTGCACGGGAGGACGGCTGGCGCAATGAGACTACATATATGTCAAACCTTCACGAGCCATGAATACAAGCAGTTGTACTACTCCAATAGTCATTGCGAACAGGCCGTATCAAGTAAGAACGACCAAAGGGCGTGAGGGCACTTAAAATCGTGGTGTACTATGCTCACCAACCAGCGTGTCTCCCACACTCTGTCAAGTAAAGCTCTTTGGCAGGACTCAGGGGGGTAGAAAGATGCCCATTCGGCCCATATCGAGAAGGCTTCGTCCTACAAGGCATGTTCAATGAGGTCGAGTCGATCACAGTGACGGGCTGTCGCACCTTCCATGTGAGAAACGATTCCCGTTCAATGATCGTCGTCTGTACCACTTCCTTACCAGGAAACACTCCCCAAGTTACCGCATTCCTTCCATCTTCAGGGACATTAGTCCTACATTCACCCTGGGGTGTATTATAATCAGGCCATCAGTTATGAAAACCACAGCTTACCTGAGAGTTCGCTGCAAAGAAATGGATCCAACCATTCCCTTCCCTTTGAATTTTTTGCTCGATTTGAAGAACGGCGTTCTCTTCCGCGAAAAACTCAACAAACCCTTTTTGGAAGATATAGCCATCCCTCGGGCCCCAGCCGAAGACGTCATCAGTAGAGCTAGCATTATCAATTGCAGGTTGAGAGCAAACGGTCCACAACCCTTGGCGGGTAAGTTTTTTCAGGTAATCAAGGATTGTTCTAGATTCGGGTGAGAGTGGCGAAGCAGAGAACGGCGTAGAGGAGATGTTGGAGTCCAGGTAATCCAGAAAAAACTTGGTCAAATCCTCCAAGCTAGTCGGATTGCCCCAGTGGGACTGCACCACGTGGATCTGGGAAACTTTCGAGTTGGCATTGATAGAGGACGACAGATGATCATACGTTAATTCCCAAACCACCCCACTGATCTTGTGCACCGAACGCGGGGCTCTTGGAGTCACCAAACCGGCCATTCGGGAACTCGTCCCAAGTCGCCGCATTATTGAGTTCACCGCGCCCAGAAGGCTCCGCCTCTAGTGTCGGTTTGCTTGTTAATGCGTTTGCAGCGGTCGTGGTTGCAAGACTTGGAGTAACTACCAAGTCTGAACGAGGAAGAGGATGAATGGACGGGGAAGGATAGTCCTTATCTCGAGGTTCGCAATCGGGAAATAAACCGGAAGAATAGAGTGTCCTCACAGCAATCAGTTTATTCTTGATAATTGGACTACCACCAGCCCACCCAAGATCCTCAAGGACAAGCTGGACACTTTTTTCAAGATTGAGAGTGCAGAAATGTATACCAGAAACGAGACCAGATCCAGTAATCCTTCGTATAATGTCGACGGCGAGACGCACACCGTAATTTTTAACAAGTTGGTCGTCATGCTATCGCAGCCCTTCAGTTGACTCCCAGTACAGTTGATATGACATCCCACCCGGATTGTGTCCAAGTCGGCCATGATACTGGGCGGAACTAGCGCTCCGCATAGTTTGGTGACTCTGAGGAAGGATGCGTGTGTCTGTATAGGCATGACACCGGGTATGATGGGAAGCATTATCCCTGCATGCTATTAGGACAGACCGCTAGTTGTCCAGATGGATTACCTACCTTTTTTCCGAACTTTCCCGGCCCACTCAATGAAATGGTCCGAGTCATAAAACAATTGTGTCATGATGAAATCTGCTCCAGCATCCATTTTCTGTTTAAGGATATCGAGAGTATCATCTTCATTAGTATCATTGCCTGCGTGTCCTTCAGGATAAGCTATCAAAACTATGGGTTAGCATCACGTCCACTCCTGCTCTGATACTAATTACCCGCGACGCCGATGCAAAAGTGAGTCGAGTACTCATCCGAGGAACGTATATATTTGACCAGATCCAATCCAGATGTGAAATTTGGATCGATTGGTGTCCAGTGCTCCTGTCCACGCGGAGGATCTGAGAGAAAGGACAAGGTCAGCACTGGATCTCTTGATTAGAGAGGAACTGACCGCCACGAAGTGCCAGAATGTTTTGTATGCCACGCGATTTCGCTTGCTATGGACTTGGTTAGGTACGTGAGGGAGCCAGACGAGCGACGCACGCGTAAAGCGTCATCAACCATGCCAGGAAGCATGTTTGTGCACGTCAGATGCAGAATAGTGTCAATGCCATACTCGGACTGTGTGAGCCCTGCAAGATCGAGACTTGTATCCCTTGTGGAGCCACCGGCACCCCACGTTACACTGATTGCAATGGGATCGAGTACCGCGAGACGTGATATGCGAGAAACGAGATTCTCAAAGCCCTGTCCGCGACTCAGAAGGAAGATGAAGGGAGGATACGGGCATGCGGCTGACCTGGTCTGTACGGGGAGGGAAGAATTCGAACGTATAAAAAGGTTTGGTAGAGTCGCGCGCGGCGATCTTGTCTGAGAGTTTCATTGTGGTCGCGCGGCGGGAATGTTGGTTACGTAAACAGTTCAGTGGAGATGCGTCCAAACAAGGGTAAACATCCATATCGACTTGGACCGACTCTGACACGACAGTCCAGCACGACCACGGAATGGACACTACGTCGACACCAGCCACCGCCGACTTCTCCTCAACGCCCCCAAGGCGCACAAAGATAGTACTGCTCGGCGACCAGAGCGTCGGCAAAACTAGCCTGATCACAAGGTCAGTCGCACTGCCGCATCAGGCACTTACTTGTCCTCATCTCGTACACGTACAGATTCATGTACGACACGTTCGACAACACCTATCAGGCCACGATTGGCATCGACTTTCTGAGCAAAACCATGTATCTCGAGGACCGAACCGTTCGGCTACAGCTGTGGGATACCGCTGGACAGGTGAGCTGGAGCTTGTCGCAAACTTGTATTCGTGTAGATGGCTCACATGTGCTAGGAACGATTCCGTTCGCTAATACCATCCTATATCCGCGATTCCTCTGTAGCAATAGTTGTGTACGACATCACCAGTAAGTCCCTATACCACCTCAGCTTCCGTTGCTTGTCCACATGCGTGCAGACCGACAATCTTATCTGTCGACTTCAAAATGGATCGACGACGTACGATCAGAACGTGGAAACGATGTCATTATCGTCCTAGTCGGCAACAAGGCTGACCTTTCGGAGAAGCGGTCTGTCCTTGTATACTGCCCTTGCACTTACAGCGCACATCTCACCCTTGTCTCATTCTAGTCAGGTAACAGTCGAGGAAGCAACTCAAAAGGCAGCACAAATGAACATCATGTTTATGGAGACCTCAGCTAAAGCTGGCCATAACGTCAAGTCGTTGTTCAAGAAAATAGCTCTGTCACTGCCTGGCATGGACAATAATGTGCAACCAGACGCGCAGAACGCCAGTATGAGTTCTTCTTGGAGTTATGCTATTCAGACCTGATTCAAGGCATGCCAGAAATCGACGTGACAACTGCACAAACACCTACTGTTCCGGAAGCTTCACAGTGCAACTGCTAACATGTCTCTCCAACATCAACCTCTCGTGACATTTATATACCAGGATTTTTGTTTCGGACACATCAATCGTTTGCTACGATCCATCGACTGGTCTCCAAAATGCCACTATTTGCAGACTGATCTGCTAACCACGGTTCATAGTGTTCCCTGCACCTCTTGGATGGTCGTCTTTATACTGGGCCCACTGTTCATCCTTGTGGCGTCTCTCTTCTGCATTCAATTCACCCAACACTGTTCCATCCATTTCCGAGTCAATGGTGAGCTGTTCAGACGATGTACGCTGGACTTCAGGCTGGGGCCTATCCAGAAAGGTCAGCCAGGTACAATGTTCTTAGGGTTTGGTTTACCCTCCGGTGGGAAGAATGCCCCCGCGTTGCCGTTCTATTTCCAAGTATTCATCAACGGTCATGGTCGGTAGACGGTGGCCAGGCCCAAAAACCAGTCCACGCAGGCGAGTACGATCCGATGTGCCCGCAGGCAAAATTGTGAAGGGCTGCAATGGCTGCAACAGTGATCAGGAGAATCCACAACCGCGCCTATGTGTACCCACCTTGCCGTACGGGTCTAATAGGGGCCCTCCCTTGGAAAAATCAAGGGGTGTGTCCAGTTTCCACATGTCCTCCTCGTCGCTCGCCCTGTCCCCTTGTGCGTCCGCTGGTGGCGGTGGCGGTGGGGGCGGGGTCGGAACATTGCGCAGTAGCTGCATTTCTTGATCCACACCTTCAAGTTGTGCACAAGCCTGGGCATAGAACAGTCTGAGAAGTAGCAATGTGGCTTCTCTGAGGACATTCTCAGTTTCAGGATCCTCGGCATCGCCTTCGGAGGGGAAAAGCAGAGTTGCTACAAAGTCGAAGCCGCTCGACGAGCGGTCCTCGGGGACCGATAGTCGCCGACGTCTCCTGATTGTTTCTATACGAGTCCGAAGGTCCTTCTCAGCTTTGTATTGTCTAATTCTGACCTCTCTGCGCTTTGTAGCATCTTTGATAGAGAACGGTTGCTGACGATGTAGGACACGCTCGGTCTCTGGTACGATGTCATAGGTTTCTAGGCTGGAGGTATATATGTTCAGATAACGCTAGTCGTAGGATCAGCGACGTGCCTGTAACCCACCATTTTTTGTACCCACCTGAACATGGCCCAAATTACTCATGCGGTCATCCCTGTTGGCGGTTTTGACACGATTCTGTACCTCTGCACGGATAAATGGGAGAGATAGATACACGAGATCCGGCGTGGAGATATCGTCGAGTATCTCGTTTGGGCTAAACAGCGATAGACTGGCAACTCGGGAGGTCAGCTGGACGAAATCAGACAGGGTGTCCTGGATGAGGTCCTATGGGTGATCATATCAGCTAGAGAGAGCTGTGGGAGAACTCGACGCATGCCTGAGTCCCATCGCTGATGGTAGGCAGATTGGAAGCTCTGCCAGCCTTGTCCAAGGCCCTCGCGTACAGAGCAGAAAGCGGTAGCGACATGACGTGTTATGGCGACGGTGCCACTGGGACTATTTCCGACCCGAGAATAAGAATTCGGAGGTTTACACTACTCTATGAACCTGCAAGACGACCCGCAGAGCTATTTCTCGCGCAAACGCAGCCTCAAGGACCTCTCCCATTCCAAGGATGATGATTCGGGTTACATTCAAGGCAAGGTCTTCATGATATGGCCGCTCCGAAACAGGCTGCACCGCATCAACCTCGAGGTTGTAGAAGACTCTGCTGTCTACCGCTTCGAAGTGGAGATTCCTCACAAGGATGGGATTGCATTTCGACCGCATGAGCGCGTCTCTCTTGCTCTCAAAGGTATGAGGGTCGATCAGCGCAAAGAATCCAGCGCCCCGCACTACTTTCCGATCGTCCTCCGGTTTCCTGATGGCGTAGTCTTCAAGTATCTGAGTGGTAATAATGCAGGCAAAGTAATCAACACGTGGGAGGGTGAGTGTATCCACGGCGAGGCCAATCGTAAATTGATGTCTGTCTTCGAGTGCATAGGAAACACGGACGAATGGTACAACCCCCCTCCACAAGGGGACCTTGTCAGTTGTCGCGATGAACGCGTCAAAGGGGACGACAGACCTCCTCAGCTGTCTATTCCGGATGCAGACGGCGCAGCTGCTTTTCGGTCTACGCGACCAGCTGAGTCTAGCACACAAAGGTCCGGTCGGTCTTCGAAGGGGAGACCACGAAAGAAACGAAGATTGCACAAGGAAAAGGGGCCAACGATGCACGACAAACTAGCAAATGACACAGACAAACCACGTCTTGATATCGCCATGTCTTGCCACGAGCAATCTGAGGGTTCAATTCACAGTTCCTTGTCGAACATGCCTGACAGTTGTCCGAAGCTTCTTCAGGTTAGCGCGCACGCTAACGGAGAAGCTTCTATCCGAGAAGACGGCGACATTCATCTTTCGCACGAAGGTGACCACAGCAATGTGATGGCCAACCCTGCAGAGACCAGTATTCCTGCCCTCCGACTGAAGGCAGGCGTTTATACACAAAGAGTGCGTAACGTTAGTGGCTATATCACTAGGCGTTAATCTCGCGTTCCAAATTCTAGGGTGATATCTTCACTGCTCTCGGTGACCTTCAAAAAGGTCATTCCATGGTTAACATTATCGGAGTCGTGGGCTCTGTGAGCCCGGAAACAAAGACTAGGACGAATGGTCGGTCTGATACATAACGTGACTGGCGAGGATCATGTCATTATTTTCAGAATGGTGTCGCTCGTTTACACTCATCGATCCATCCACAATCGATTCGCCACGACAGAGCGCGACCGTGAACTGCTTTCAAAAAAAATATGTGGAGTGGCTGCCGCAAGTACACAAGGACGACATCGTTATTCTACGTAAGCTTAAGGTCCGCCAAACGACGTGCTATCTATGTGGTTTGCGCTGATTCTGGTGATCTTGCTTTATAGGTCGTCGAGTTCAATGGCGTCGTGGCTGCTACGGGTTACAGTGACAAGTTACGTTGGGCTGTTTACGATCCGCTGGGACACACTGTTCGCTCCCCCAACAAGGGTAGTGCTCCGGAGAAAGAGCTGATTGACGATGGGATGGGTTACGAGTTCTCTCCGTACTGGGAACCGTTCCAGGATAGCATTGAACTTGAATATTGTCGGAAAATCGGAGAATGGTGGAAGGCAAAGCAAGAACATGAAGGACAGAACATATCTACAGTGCAATGCTCAAGAGCTCGCAGACAGCATCTACTGATTTCTGAAGCCTCGCCTAACCTCCCTCCTAGTGGTTTTTTCGATTGTACTGTTGAGGTGAGCCGATAGTACCTCAGCTGCGCTGCTTCTCAATATTTCATTGAAAGGTACTACAAAAGTTCAACAACCACAGCAGTGCGGCCACTATTTATGTCACGGACTACACTGTCAATGCTTTGGTTCGCCCTGTACAAGCTACTTGGTGCCCCCCTGAGTTGTCCGATCGCGTTTTGCAACTAGATATGTGGGATGACGCAAGGAACATCGCAAAAATGATGAACCCTGGAGAATATTGGTACTTGCACAACGTTAGGGCGAAGTGGAATCCTAACCATTACATGGAGGGCACGATGCAGCTTGCGGAAAAGGTTGCTCAATTGGATGAGACGAAACTTGAAGTACAACCTTATCTTAGGGCTCTTCTAACGTCAGTACCTTGCAGCATGATGCTAGAATAAACTGACACCCTCTTAGAAGAAAAAATGAGTTTCAGTCAAATACATCCAGTCTTCCCTCGAGATCAACACTGCATGTTTTCCCAGATATGCTTCTTCAAGACGTGGAAGGGAGTACGAGCTTCCTTACTTGCACCGTCGAGGTAACCCGTTTTGTCGGCAACTGTTCCCATACTTACCATCTCCCTCGCAGCTGCTTCACAACGCCCTCCACTCGCGAGACGGTCATTCTATATATGTCACAGACTACACATATAATCCTGACCTACCAACCACTGTCTCAACCGCTGATTGGGCGCACAGCCTTGAACGCCGCATATTGAAGATAAAGTTGGACGACGCGCAAGCTAGGATTTCATCGGACATTAAGGCTGGTTCTATGTTCGTCATCCGCAATCTTCGGATCAGATACACAAACGGATCTGGTGGCATACACGGGTGCTTGGGTGGGGAAGATATACTTATCCTCCCTTTACATGATCTGTCAAGCCACCATGCTCAAACGTTGCAGAGGTCGGTATATTACGATGATTCGCCTGACTCTGCTCAACTGTATATTTAGGAACAAGGAGAAATGGAAAAGAGAAAATATGCTCGACGGTCTGACGACATTGTCAAATGGGTCGCATGAACCTCGGGAGCTGCTCAGACAATCGCCGGCTCTTTTGGCCGATACCACCTTACAAGAAGTGCTCGCACAACCTGCCCCAGGCACGTTTAGAGTGTTAGCGCGCGCTGTAGATTTCTTTCCTTTCTCTCTTGAGGATGCGTGTGTCTTGCAATGTACCAAATGTAAATCAAGGTAACTGTTTTGTGACGGGTTTTAGGGTACTTTCGATGCTCATCCCCATCTTTAGTCCCCCGCCTTCCTTCAAGCGGTGTCCTCGTTGTGATGACATGATGGATACACATTGCAGATGGTTTTACCGCTTGTATATTCTACTTCAGGACGAGAAGGGCAATGAACTCATGGTGTCACTATCGGGAAAAGAGGTGTGTAACCCTTATTATGAGTGTGAAATCAAATAAAATATCATTTGTGTATTAGTGCACGTTGTTACTGAATGTCGATCCAGCCGACTTTCGTAGTGACCAGGTGGCGTTCCGCAGGTTCCTTGCAAAGCTTGATCCCATTTTGGGCAACTTGAGAGATGTTCATGTAGCCTGGTCGAAAAACGAACATAAGATCGTCGAGTCGCCGGTGATGACGTTCACTGTCGAAAGTTGGGTCATTGAAGACGGGAGAGGATATGGTCTTCTTGACAGCGCCCCTGTACAGGCAACTGGGACATAATTTAGTGTGTACTGTATAGAAATCCCCGACTCCATTGGAGGGGAGGAATCGTCCTCGCAAACGCGACCGCGCGGGACTTTTATCTCGGTTCGATGACTTTAATAACGCTTAGATGGCCTTTATTTCCTCGACCTGCCGGGGCAGTGGAGCACATGCGCCAGCAAGTGCGAGTGCACTCGGGTCCTGAAGTCGGGGACTGGCGCCTTTGCACTGCTACCCATAGCAGCGTAATCGGAGTGACTGGTTAGACGGACAACTATTTTGTCTCCATTTTGCTACAAGCAAATCCTTGGTCTGGTACTCATGAACGGGCGCGACTGGATGTATCTGATAGGTCTTAACCACGTAAAATCCATCTTGTCTCCTCGAGTACCTGGCAGAGCTGGTTCTGGGCATGCTCGCTCACGACCAGCGCTGAGCGAGACGTCCATGTTGGACCAGGAAGAAACGCGACGCCACGTGACCAAAAGCAAGCGTGATACTGTGACAGTTCTGTGACGGACGCGACGCGACACGAACACCATCATCACCACCAACATGTCTCTGCCCGTCGTCAAGATAAATGTCAACTACGACGACGAGCTGGGTGCGTATGCTCATACCTGTCATCACAGCTAGCTCATGCGTCGCAGACAAAATACGCAACTTCCTCTCGACATATGTCAGTCACGACAAGGACCTCGATCGAGACTTCGCCAATATCGCGTTAAATGATGACAACGATGACAACGATCATGCCGGTTCCAGAACAAAAGGACTCAAGTATATGCAGCAGCTGGTATGCCTTTCCTGGTCCAGAATCTCCCCATCCTGATGTCTGGAATTCGAGCAACGAATAGCAAACCGCGAGCAGCAAATGCTAACTATTGACCTCGAAGACATCCATCAGGCGAGTAATTTACCTTTCTGTCATTTCAACCTGTATAACATCATCTCCCACCACAGCACGAGAAAACCGTTTCTGAACTCGGGGCTCGTGTCCAAAATAACACCAAACGCTACGTTCAGCTGTTTTGCGAAGCCATCGACAGTCTTCTTCCGACTCCGACAAGGGATATAAGTGAACATGATGAGGTCATTGATGTTATTCTCCACCAACGACGTGAACGGAACGAGCAAACTGAAGGAGTTCAAGGAGGTTTCCCCAACCACCTCTTGCGGCGGTAGTACGTGCTCTGCCACCATTTGACGTCCATCGCACTAATTTCCACACTAGTAATCTCTACTTTCAGCCCCTGCGATCGGAAGTTGCGCTGGCAGTCCGTGATGTCAAAGGCACCCACCTGGGGCGGCTGATCACCGTTCGTGGAATTGTCACTCGTGTCTCAGAAGTGAAACCTCTCCTTCTCGTGAATGCCTACACGTGTGACGTGTGTGGATCAGAGACGTTTCAACAAATCTCGAGCAAGACGTTTTCCCCTATTACCGACTGCCAGAACGAGAATGAGTGCAAAAAGAACAGCATCCGTGGGTCTCTACACATGCAGACACGCGCTTGTCGCTTCAGTCCGTTTCAGGAGGTCAAAATTCAGGAAATGGTTTGGTCCCTTTCTCCAGTTCTTTCGTGTTTTTCCTCAAAGTATCGCAGGCGGACCAAGTTCCAGTCGGTCACATCCCTAGAGCAATGACAGTTCATGTGAATGGCAACCTCGTTCGTATGATGAATCCTGGAGATGTGGTACATCTTGGTGGCATTTTCCTTCCTATACCGTATACCGGATACCAAGCCGTGCGGGCAGGGCTGCTCACCGACATGTACTTGGAAGCACAGCATATCTATCAGCTTAAAAAGCAGTATAGTGACATGGAAATCACGCCACAGATACAAGCACAGATTGCTGATATGCAACGCGATCCTGCGTTATATAACAAGCTCGCTCAAAGTATCGCTCCGGAGATATATGGACACCAAGACGTGAAGAAGGCTCTCCTCCTCTTGCTAGTAGGTGGAGTCACGAAAACTATGGGTGATGGGATGAAGATCCGTGGTGATATCAACATATGTCTCATGGGTGACCCTGGGGTCGCCAAATCACAACTGCTAAAGTATATTTCAAAGGTTGCTCCACGCGGTGTGTATACTACGGGCAAGGGTTCCTCCGGCGTTGGTCTCACAGCCGCTGTTATGCGAGATCCCGTTACGGATGAAATGGTTCTTGGTAGGTGACTTTTTACCTGAAAAAGAGTCCGCATACTGACAAGGTTGAGTCTAGAGGGGGGGGCTCTTGTGTTGGCTGACAACGGTATCTGTTGCATCGATGAGTTCGACAAGATGGAGGAAGTTGACCGAACTGCCATCCATGAGGTAATGGAACAACAGACCATCTCCATCTCCAAAGCTGGTATCTCAACCACTCTCAATGCTCGAACATCTATTCTCGCCGCTGCAAATCCGCTCTATGGACGGTACAACCCCAAAGTATCTCCTGTGGAAAATATCAACCTACCAGCCGCGCTCCTTTCGCGTTTTGACCTCCTCTTCTTGATTCTCGATAGGCCAACACGCGAAGACGACGAGCGCTTAGCTCAGCATGTCACGCACGTACATATGTACAATACTCACCCTAAACTTGAGTACGATGTCATCGATCCTTCCTTGATGAGGTCAGTGCTAAACCGCTCCACTTACATGCTGACACCACTGACGCATGGAAACAGACATTATATTGCGCAAGCACGTCTTAAGCGCCCTATAGTCCCGTCCGCAGTCTCGAACTATATCGTAGACTCTTATGTGCGTTTACGCAAGCTCTCAAAAGAAGAGGCAACCCAGAAGAAGTCACATACCTACACATCGGCACGCACACTGCTTGGCGTGCTCCGCCTTGCCCAGGCACTTGCACGTCTCCGATTTGCAGACATTGTAGAACATGGTGATGTCGACGAGGCTCTTCGTCTGATGGAGTGCAGCAAGGAGAGTCTAGAAGATGACGACGATAGAGAGTATGAACCTGATCGGTCGATCATCAGCCAAATCTTTCGGCTTATCAAGAACATGGCCGAGGAAGGTGGTGGCAAACGAAGGAGACAGCGTAAGTTCGGCAAAGGTCATGGAAGCGAACGCGATATGGATGTCGACTCGAGTGAAGACGACAACGACGGAGAGTTTGCTCTCATTGACGTGCGGTCCAGGGTGTTGGGTGCCGGATATACTGAAACACAACTGAATGATACCATTGCTGAAGTGAGTTGGCATATTCCTGTCTCACATAGCGCGTCACTCATCGTCTCCATGCGTAGTACGAGTCCATAGATGTCTGGGCACGAGTAGCAAATGGCTCAAAGCTGCGATTCATCAATGTGTGATGGAGCATTGACGTTTCTTACTTGCCTGTATGGCTTTCTATTGTACTTGTCACCTTGTAGCTGCTCTCCCTAGTTGATATATGCAGAAATATATCCATAAATACAAGATATCGCGCTATATTGAGTGTTCTTGAGAAGCATGTTCCCAGCTAGACCTACTGCCGCTCCCAGGACTGGCTAGCTCATCATGCAGTTGAGGATTATCTCGATACCTCGCGGTTGGCACTGCAGAAGCAGGATCATCATCGTCCAAAAATTCAGAATGGAAACCCAGCCCTGCTTCTTGATGGTCTTCAAAGGATCGACCAGGATGGAGCATAGTTTGTTCGTCTGCATCTTCGTCGTCAGATACTTCCCCAAATGCGTCATACAATTCCTTCGCCCTCGGTCTCGGGCGTGCCTCGCCCTTAGAAACAGAACTCATTGGAAGGTTGTCATCCGTAAGGGATGAGTACGCGGCATGACGACTTGCACGTCTCCTCCAGAAAAAGATGCCAGCGCCTACAGCAAAGAGAATCACGGCACTGAGAGCGACAAAGAACCACTTGGAGTTGGAAACAAGGTTAGACATGCCAGAGAACCAGCCTTCGTCAGGAGTGGGTGTCATGGTAGGTATCGGAGAGGAGCCCGGAAAGGCGGGACGATCAGCCTCGCCCTCCGCCGTATCGTGATCGCTTGGAAGGCCTGATGTGGGTTTGGGGTGTATCTTTGTAGAGGAAGGGGTGGGGACATCAACCGACTCTGACTCTTCCGGGGATGGTAGAATTGCATCATTTGTAGGAAGGACGTATGACTTGGTTTGGGCAGGATCGATAGTGGAACCCCAGAACATGAGTCGCCAACCGTGGAAAGTTCCGTTGTGCTTTGTGTCTGACTGATCAGCCACCTTGATAATCCAATTTCCGACCGGGTCCTCACCCCTTTGTCGCAGTGAACAAGTGGATTTCATAGGAATAAAGGAACATACCAGTGCTTGACAGTCATGAACCGCCAGCCTTTGAATCCGGTGTCCGCGAAATCTTGCTTGCGCGTCGCAGCCAAGACGCTCTTTACGCCGTTAGGGCTGATGAGTTCCACTTCCACATCACCTCGCTTGGAATGGGAAATCCAGACTGTGATGGTAATATGTTCGAGCCCCTCAAAGTTGTGTTCAAGTAGCATATCATGTGTGAGAGTGAACGTGCTATTGACCCCACCTGGCGTGATGGGTACACCTCCCGTCATGGTACCTTCTGGGTCTGATAGGGAGCCGTTATTGAGCTGAATAGCAGACGGATGAAACCAGGCCTGAGGCTTGACAGGCTCCCAATCCTGTGCGGCTGTAACAAAAGCGTACGCATTCAGCTGACCGTACCCGTACTTGTAGCTAAATGGCCTGCCCGAGGCCGTTTTTTCCCAGTCTGGGTCTTCGGGGTTAATCATTTGGGCCGACCGAACGCAAAGATGCTGGATGTCACGCCAAGTAAGGTCGGGTCTTGTGAGATTGTGTCAGACAAGTAAGAAAACATTAGAAGATACTAACCGAACTTGGAGGGCGAGGGCGAAGACACCTGCTGCGTTTGGCGCAGCAGCGGAAGTACCTCCGTGACTGGATGAACAAGCGTTTTCACCCACATCGGTGGTGACCTGGGAGAAGATGAGAAAAGGTGAGACACGAGGGAAAGGATGTACAGACGATATTCTTTCCACTACCTGAGCTGTATGCAACCAGCAAATTGGCTGCGCAGGGCTCTGAGTAGTAGGGGTGAAGGCCTTTGTAGTCTACAGCAGACACCGTGATGGAATAGATGCTGTTGGTATAGCCGTCAAAATTGCATTGGTCTCCAGACATGGCGCCATTTCCGCTGGCAAATACGAATATGGAGCCTTTCCCGTGCCTGCCGTTCTGTACGCCGTTGAGGAAGGCCTTGTGAATGATGTAGCTTGGGCCTTCCATGGACTTGCCATCATCTGGGGGACCCCAACTACAGGAATAAATGTCGACATCATTGAAGCCATAGTTGAGCGCTGCGGCTTCGTCAACGTCCGTGATTGGACCGGAGAGAATGCGCACGCCTGCTACCCTTGCCTCATAGGCGAGGCCAACACCGCAGACGTCGTTCTTGGCAGCTGCGATTTGTCCGGCACAGCGGGTGCCATGGCGGTCGTCCGCGAGCACAGGTTTTGGGAGGGGAGTGTGATCATTGAAGTCGTAGGAATGCTCGGCATCCTGGAAGGCATGAGGAGTGAATGAGACGCGGGATAGGAGAACGTACAAAGTTGTCGGCAAGGTCCTTGCTTTCGTAGTCGAGGCCGTCGTCGACAATGGAAGTTGTGACGCCAGATCCAGTGATGCCGATCTCCCAGAGCCCGGTGACGTTCATCATGTGTTGAGGGAATTCCTCGTTGACGATGTGCCATTGGCGGGTGAAGAGAGGATCTGTGAAGCCGAGACGGGCACCGATGGCAGCGGCGGAGGAATCCTGAGGGATGGGAGGCGGGGCACGTTTTGTCCGCTGGCGGGGGGACTGGTGTTCAAGAAGGTTGATGGCGGCGAGGAGGCTGCTGCGGGCATCACGAGGTTGGCTGCCTGCCTGTGCACGGAGGACGTTGTAGCGGGAAAGTATGCGTGTATGCGTGTTTTTGGGAGCGCGAAGAAGCCATGCGTTGGGGAGCTCACCGACCTGGCCGACGAGCTCGAGGCCAAGGCTGAGCTCGGCGATACAGTCGGCGACGGAAGAGGCGAAGGGGGCGGGGTTGTGGTCGAGAAGGAAGTAGTCAAAGGCAAGGTGGTCACGCTTGGCGGGCACGCTGTGTGTGGCGGTGAGAAGAGGGGCGAGAACAACGACGGCGACGACGAGCGGGTGTCGGCGTGGCATGAGGGAAAGGGCGGTGGTCACGTGCGCATGGTAGGAGGTAAATTGCCTGATTCGGAATCGACGCCCGTTGAACAATGGCCGTCGCGAGGAAACGCACGCGTCGGTCGCTGTCCCCCTTGCCCGACAGCGACAACGAGCGCCCCCAGCGAGCGCCCCCACGCAGGCCATCCCCAAACGGCCGCGTCGTTCATGTCCCAGCCGAGCACGAGTTCCCAGAGGGGCCTGATGTCCAAATCATCGGCGAGACGGATCCCCTTGACAGTGAACGCGACGACGACGTGCCCGTCCGTGTTCTCACAGACTTTTCGATATATGACCACAGCACACGCGAGCTCGTCCCCGTCGCTCGCCTCCTTGAACTCCCCATCAACCCCGGCCTCTCCCTCTCTGCCGCCGGTTGCGTCAAGGCGTGGATAGACAATGACGAGGATGACGACGGTGACGACGACAGGGACCAGGAAGGCACAGAGCGAGATAGTGATGACGACGGTCCCACTGCCGAGGACCGCATACAACGTCTCAAATTGACTCCCATCAAGAGATTCTCCGTCCACGACCTCAAAAAGTGCCACCGCAGTCTTGACAGGTGCCCGTCCTCTCTCTTCCTCAACATCCCGTCTCATCATCTAAACAGCAATATCTACGTCCTCACCCAGTATGCTTGGTACATCCTCGAGGTCCCCTCGCTACTCTACAAACCTTTTTATACCGACTTTTGGCTCAAGCACCGCGTTCTCCATCTCGTGGTATCCTCCGCTGTCTCTCACCCAAGGCTCACCTACGATGACTTCATTCGTTCTCTCGACGTCTCCCCTACCTCCAATGACGACGTCGCAGTCTCCCTCAAAATTCTTGGTAGGAGCATAACGGCGGATGACGTCGAGTCGGAGGACGTTGTATGTATCTTCCGTCGTCCGCTTACTTTGCTCACTCATCTTCCCAGAAATCATACATGCTAGCTATGCTTCGCGACCTCCAGGAGGACGAGCGCATCAGTATTCGTCGCACCCCTTTGTTCCGTTCCCTCTTCGGCCGTCAACTTTCATACGAGTTTGAGCCCGAGACTAAGTCATCCAGCTCATCCCGTTCTCGCCCACAATCACGTATCGCCTCAGGTGACCCAGAGCTTCGGGTCCTCGAACACCGCAATCACACTGTTGTCACTACAGTCGTCGCTCGTGTTACAGAGCTGCTTTTCGAACAAAACATACAACTTGCAAACATAACTGCCCAAGACGATGTCGACATGGATGCGTCACAGCTTGCGCATCCCTCTCTGGTTCACCTTGCAAACCCCGACTCTGTTAAATGGGGACTTCCCACAGATCATTCGGGCTATTACCAATCCGTCTGCGTCGATGGTGTCGTTTATTCTGTACGTCCGTTAGTCCTCTCTCTTCTTTTCTTGCCAATCCCGCTCCCAGATCGGCGATACAATTATGGTCGAGCCTGGAATAGACGAGAATAGGGCTCGTGCAAAAAGTTACACCCATGAGCCCGCTCAGTCAACTAATTCACTTGCCAATTCTCGCTGGTAAGCGGGCCACTCACACTGGGGCCACGGCCAGCTTCATTAACTCAACACGTCACAGGTTCTGTCGTATATGCTACCTTTTTGAGGATGAGCGTGGCCATAAAATGTTCCACGGCCAGTGGCTCACCCACAGTTCAAAGACACTCCTTCAGGAACTAGGTCATTCCCAGGCTCTCTACCTAATGTTAACAGACTGTGGAGACATCCATATTGACGCAATATCTCAAAAGTGTAATGTTCGCGAGCTTGACCTGGATGCTTCTGAACCGATTGACGGGAACGTGTCGGAGGAGAATGACTTCTTCAGTAGGTATGACGTTTCATGTCTTCATTTTACTTCTCCCCTAACATCGCCGCCCAGCTTGTTGTATAACAGTGCAGACGCATCCTTCGTGTCACTTTCCGAGGAACAAAGAGTGCGCGCCTTTGCTCACTGTGATACCCATCAACAGTGTCTTTCCTGTGGCTTTCAAGCAATGCAATCGAGCATTGCTCATCCTCGGCCTCTCCCGGGTGGGGGATTCGCTCAGCGTGAATTTGCGTACCACCTTCATGATTTCGCCTATGTCAAGCGAAAACAAGCACACACTGTTTATAGAATTGGACAGATTATAAAGCTCAAAGCAATGAAGGTCCCGATTGAAATCACAGTCCGACTATTTGGAAGGTATGACGATGTGGTGAGGAGAGTGAAAGCGGAAGACATGCACCGTTTATTATCATCTGATGACGCGAGTCCTCCTCCTTAGCTGGCTGTTATGTTTGCTGATCATCTATGCAGCGTAGACTATTCAAAACAGACCAGGTAGAGGTTGTGTACGATGAAGACTTGCAAGGACAATGTTACGTAGTTCACAAGCGTGACCGTGATGCAATTAACGAGTGGGTGAAACATGATGATCACTACTATGTCAATCAACAAGCTGGCGCGTTGAAACCCAAGTCCCTCGACGATCTCCAAGACTGGCCGAAAAGTGAATTCAAGTCCTGCAAAAGGTGTCACGAGGAAAGGGAAGAGCTTTTGGAACGGCGGAGTTTACTCCTCCAAAGACACGGTCGTCTGCGTGGGTTGGAATTGTTCAGTGGTAGGACTTTGGTCACATACCTGTTTTACTGCCATAGCGACCTTGGATTGCAGGTGCCGGTGGTCTTGGGACCGGCTTTGATTTGACCGGCTTTGTGGAGACTCGATGGGCGGTTGAATTTTCACCCAGTGCAGCGCGAACCTACCAGTGAGGTCGAGTTTGTGCTCATTCCCCTAAGGCTCAAGAATGTCTTGCACAGGCACAATCACCCAGAAGCTATCGTTTACAATCAGTGCACCAATTTGTGTTTACAGCACGCAATCGATACCCTGGAAAACAAGAATCCCAAACCGCTGCTCTCATTAGACAAAAAAAGACCCCTGCCTCCCATGCCGAAACCAGGAGATGTGGACTTCATCTATGGCGGTTCGTAATTTATGTTGTCTCTGAGCCTGAGTATGAATAAGGAAAGGTTGCTAGGTCCTCCTTGTCAGAGCTTTTCTCTTATGAACCATAACAAGGTGAGGAGAGGAATGCTGATATGTATCGTGCCTGACAAACTGAGTCAACAGAAAGAATTCGACATACGGTAGGTGGTTGCTCTTTTTCATCGACTGGTCAGTGATTTCGACTGTTGCTATATAGGAGCACACTTGTGTGCAACATGCTCGCTTACGTCGAGTTTTACCGGCCGTCGTATGTCCTCGTGGAAAACGTTTATGGAATTTTGTGTCACAACCAGAAGACCACTTCAAGGGAGAATGGCATACATTTTGCCGTTGTGAAATTTATTCAGCGTGCTTTGGCCTCCATTGGGTACGTTGGCTGATCATCTCCTGTCTATTAAGACACCATTGACGGCATACAGATACCAGTCTAGATTTGCCGTACTACAGGCTGCTCAGTATGGTGCGCCTCAAGGTCGCAAGCGGGTCATTTTTTGGGGGGCACGTCGTGATGTGTTGATGCCAGAATGGCCAATTCCAACACATTGCTCCCCAATCAAGCTGATTCGTGCTGGACTGCCAACGGGCTCCGCCTTACCTCCTGTCATACGGAGCAAGTGTGAGAGTGGCCTAGATGATGATCGGTCTGCGCCTCTGCACTTTGTCACTATTGACGAAGCAATTGGAGACTTGGTGTGTGTTTATTGACGATGTGGTGTGTAGGTTAGTCTTACACGAATGGCATCTCACTAGCCTCCTTTTGATTGGTCTGTACTTGCCCCCCGTACGGATCACTTCTTACTGATAGCCTTGGCATCCTAGGATCAATCCCCATGTTACCATGAAGGCTACAGCAGAGGACAGGAGGGAAGCAAAAGAGCGAAAAGATGTCCTTAAGATCCCAGCATTTTGTCCTCTCGAAGTTTCCGACCCCCCATTTGCTGGCTTCTCACAGCCATGCAAACACAGCTCTCCGCCGCTGACACGATATCAACAGTGGATGCGGCAACATCGAGATGGAAACACCAATCAAGACCTGAAATATCATTACACAAGGCGGTGGCGTGCCAACGTAGCAGAACGGTAAATATACAGTGTTTATAGGTTGCGTGATTGCTGCTCAACTTTCCAGTGTTTGCTCTGTACCACTTGTCGCTGGAGCAAATCAGTTCAGTGAGTTAATGGTTGTACTGTTAAGGGATGTTCGTCCGATTCACTTGGACACCCTCAAGATCTCCCAGCAAAGTTGCGGATGGAACTCGCAAAACAAAAAGAGGCAGAGGCAAAATATGCATGTGCGCGCTGAACATCTTGGTCGTTGCTCTGCTCCATTCCATCATAGCTCTTTACAGGCGCCTAGATGCTGACCATGTGTTTGCAACTGCGTTGACCACCGTCGCACCAAATAGCAAGGGCGGTACAGTCCTCCACCCGTCTGTGAGTGCTCTGACTGTTGAGAGGCAAAGACGGGATAGAACGAGTTTTTAGCAAAAACGGATTCTCACCGTTCAAGAGTGTGCGCGAGCTCAAGGATTCCCGGATCACTATGAGTTCTTGTCTGCGAACGATGCTCCGCCAAAAATTGTAGCGGATGTATGTAGTCTCGTTTCTGTCCATCGTCCCATATTCACTTGGTTCAGCAACTTCGGCAAATTGGTAATGCTGTCCCTGTGCCCCTAGCCTATGCCCTAGGTAAATCACTCGGGCAGACACTGCTCAAAATGTGGGACGAGATGGATAGAGAAGGAAGCCCGGAAGTCTGATGCCAACGTGCCAGTGTCATTCCGCGTCAAATTATTCCTAACATACGTGGCGACACGCACCACAAGCGGCGCCGTCCCAACGAGCTGTGTATCAAGCAAATTCTAAACCAAAGCTAGTGGTGGACGTGACAAAGGGATAGAGATAAATTACCAGACAGCAATAGAGATGGTCTCATGCGCTGCGCGTCGAGAGGGTATGCATAAGCCGGGTATCACACTCCCATGAAATCCGGAGACATCTGCCTTTATACCAATAACCGCATTGTAGCTTGTGTTCTAGGAGGCAGAAGTGGGCGATGAGGGATGCGCTGTGATGAGGCTGCGGTGAGGGCCGAAGTGCGCCGCGCCAACTGAGCCCTCCGAAGTTCTTCGTCGATCCGCCACATGCCTCTGACAAATGCATCGCGGCCGATGAACCCAGTACGCTGGGGGTCGCAATCGTTCCTACGAACGACGTTTATATGATATCAACAAGGCAACCACAATCTGTGTACCTACCATATACTTCTCAGCTTCTGGCAATCGAGGCGCGAGGCACTCCATATGTACTTGACGATTCGACCGTTCAGTAGCTCCTCAATGGCGACCGGATACGCCTCTTCTTCTCTTTCGCTGTCACCCTCTTCGAGCCCTTTTTCCGAAGACAAGACAGGGTGATCTTCCGGATTGGTAGTCAGGTCTACTGACAGGCCTCGCCATCCAGCTGCTTGTCTGCCTTTCTTGGCAGAGAAGGGCGGCAGCGAGAATAGTTTAGCTTTGTGCGCCTTCTTTTCCGCTTTTCGTCGGCCTTGTACTGCACTATCGAAGAGAGACTCATATCGAGAACGGGCAGCAGGAGGAACTGGGGTCGGCCGCATGAGAGGTGAAGACTTCACACCACTCCCAAATTGTGTGCTGTTCCGCGTGCTGATGCTTGTCCGTGAAGTAGTGGTAGCGTTACTAAGAATAGAGGACCTGTCGGACACAGATGCAGAGGTGGAGACGAACGAGGCCCGCGAGGAGGAGGGTCGGGAGCGAGGTTGATAAGGCGGGGGCGGAGGCGGAGGGCGGCGTGTTTTCGTGGTGGTCGAAGTCGAAGAAGACGACGCCGATAGCGAGCGAGCGAATGGTTTGGGTGAAACGACCGGCAGGGTCTTTGTAGCCGGTCGATCGGGCAGACTAGGTGGCTCACGCTTGGGGGGAAATTTTGAGTTGGTGATGCCTTGTCCCCAGCCGAAGGAGATGACCGTCGAGGGACTGGCTGCAGACGGAGCTGAAACGTTCTCAAACGATTCTGCGATACTTGCGGTGTCGATGTCTGTGGTGGTGCTATCCGCCTCAAACGTGATCGAGGGTGGTTTGTTGCTTATTGGGGGACTATGCACTTCGACATTACTCCCATCTGACGAGAGGGAGACGGAATGGAAAGAAGAGATGGAGGATGCAGGCGCATGTCCTGCGCGACGTGCGCCGAACTTGCGTACCCCGGGTGGATAGGTATGTTCGATAGTCAGAGAGTCTGGGCGACCCGGTGGGTGTAACGTGGTGCCATCTTCGCCGCCGGCGGACACTGAGCGTTGAGTGGGGACACGGTCAGCAGCATTGAAGGATGGCTTTCGCGGGGGAAGGGGAGGGCGTTGCTTTGGAGGTGAATCGAAGTTGATGAGAGCTGTCGATGGATTCGAAGCGCCATTAGGTGGTGTGGGAGGAGTTCTGGTCGACTCGCAAATGCCATTCGACCTGCTGGTGGCAGCAGTCGGCGTGTGATAGGGCAACGACGGCGGTTCAACTGGACCGTCCTCGACGATCCAGTCCCTCAGATCAATCAAAGAGGTCTGAGAAACATGGCTCGGTGTTGACGGCGACGGCGAACGCGATCCGCTGGAGGAAGCGGGAGCGACAAAGGGAACGATGGGATGAAATGCACTGGCAGTGGGTGAAATTGGAGATTCGAGGAGACTGGACGAGGTGTTTCCCGCTGTCGAAGGCATGGCGGTCGCTGTGGACGATGACGACGAGGACAGGGCCTCGAACGCCTGGATCCTTGACTGGAGAGACGCGGCGGGCATGGCAGAGGAGTAGGAGTGGCACGTGATCCACACTTGCTTTTGACCCAGCACCGTGGCGTGGCCAGCCAAATTATCAGCTCATCTCTTCTCTCCGTGACCATGAGCCAGGAGCTGTACGCCGTCGCAGGTAAGTTATGTCGCTCGCACCGTGCCACGCCCTCACGTCCGTCCAGATTTTTGTCTCGTTCCGGTGGGGACGAACGAGCCATCCGTGAGCCGCGTGCCCCCCGAGTCTCAGTGGCCCACACGTCGCATCCCCACAGGTCGCCGAACACATCGCGGTGTGCTACAGAATACTCGAAAAGTCTGGACTCAAGTTTGAGGTCTGTCTGCGCCGCATTCTCCGACATACACCTGAACTCATGTCTTGCAGATGCAGTGAGCCCGCCTCCCACCGACACTGACCAGGTGCATCGCTGAAAATCGTCCTCTAGCGGATACGGTACCAACTTAGGTTCGTGCCGAGTCCATGCGACGGTGTCTCTCTGACTGGTACTTAGAGGGCCCGTGGTCGGAGGTCACAAAGGCCATTTACGACTGCCACGCGGCCGTTCACGCTAATGGCGTGTCTCGCATTGCGACAGACATTCGCATCGGCACCCGCACTGACCGAGACATTGTCCCTGGTGAGGGAAATAAAGGTAAAGTTCGGCGTGTTCATGAGATCCTGGAGGGAAAGGGAACCAGCCTTGAGCCTTGAGCCCCGCTGGTTCATCGTCATAACGTCTTGTTTGTATCATTATCAACATTACATCGCAGGTACCGGTCCTCTCGGGCCCTTCGTAGCATAAATCTGCGCCAGTAGCCCAAGAACACCGCCATCCTCCAGTCCGTCCTCATCATTGATACCTTCCTGTTGCGACTCGTATGGCCTTGTTCCTTCAGTATCGCCATCCACGTACGAGTCTTCCAACGTGCTATCCGCGCCACCATCGGCAGCACGGTCTTCGTCTCGTACCGGAGCCAGGACGCTCCCTTGAGAGTCACCAAGCACCGCTGTCTGAGCCATCCCAATGCCCTGTCCACCCAGCGAAGATGCAGCCATAGTCGACTGCCAGGCCGTGGACCCTGCAACACCTCCACCGGCAAGTATGCTCCCCCCAGTAACGTGTTGCCGTCGAAGAGCTGCATGCTGGCTTTGTCGAAGTGCACGATCATATTCTTGCGCGCGCTCGGTGGAATCTCTTTTCCCATCGCTCAGCCAGACCGTGTTATCTAGGCCAGCTCTAGAGGCAGTGAAGGCACGCCGACGAGCACTTATATCTGTGATACGACTCAGGTAAAGAGAACCGGCCGGATCAGAGGGATTCCAATCTGGATTGGCAGCTTTAAAGTTCAAAAAACTCTTCTCCATCTTCCCTTCCCGAGAAAGCATCCTTTCGTCTTGAATTTTGGTCGGTGCGCCAAACTATGCGAAACCTGTCAATCGGATAGGCAGTGGCTGTAGTGCAAAAGCCTCGAACCTTGACATTACCATGCCTTTTGAAGTCAAACTCTGCAAAACTGCAGATATAACCACGACCAGGAACCCATACCGTGAAGTCGTGGAAGAAGTCGATTATGGCAGGTGCACAAGGGGGAAGAGAGAACCATAGGATGAGTGGCGTCGTTATCACGGAAACGATTTCCTGCAAGAAAATAACAACTTTAAGCGTGAACAGCTCTCCGAACTCTTGATGGACCTGGTGGTAAACATGGTCAATCAAAAGTTTATGCGCGAAGCGAATCCGCCCAGCTGACCTGCTTTGAGTGAAGCTGGTCCTTCCATTCATCCGGCATGTAGTGCGTATACTGAATGACTTCTGTCATGAGCAGCTCCGGATCAAAGACTCTATTTTCTTCGGGTATCATTCCTCGCGCAACACCAAGTATCGAAGCAAACACCGTGATGTAGAAGAGGACTGTCCGATGAGGTGTGACCTCAAAGTAAATAGCCAACTCGGGATCAAGGACAGATACGAGGACAAGCACAGCCGCAAATGACCCTGCAACAAATGCAACAAACCTGAAAACGGAGACATTAACAAATAGAGACGCCTTGGGTGCGACACCTACCGCATAATGATTGCAATCTTCTCGTTCGGGAATTGACCAATGTATATGTTGGCTAAGGGGTAGGACTCATCCAGTCGACGAATGAATATATGAGACAGTTCGTTGAATTCACGGAACTTCCATTGTGCAAATGGTGTATAACGTCGACCGCCAATGGAAGAAGGGTTATTGCGATATTCCTATTCGGGGTATAAGTCGAGTTTCTCAAAAGGATTTGCTTTCATACGTACGTCAAAATACCGGAAAAATGAATACATGATCATGTATAGAACGATGAAGGGGGCGAAAATCGCATTTAGTATGCCCATGAAAACGAATCGCCGCCGTAGCCTATAGGAACCTGAGTGGTCAGGAAAGCAAGACTTGTATAAGACACATACCCTTCAATCAGGACAGCACGGTTCTTATTCTTCAAGAATACCTTCCTGACGCGTCCTCGGGGGTCAAAAAGGTACTCCATCAAGCAGAACCTGAGATTCCATTCTAACACTTTCGTGAGAGTTCTGCCTTTGCCCTCGTCACCAGCCCGGTGCAAGATCCTCTTCAATGTCGGAGGTAAAGGCACCCGGAGGTCCAATAGCTCCTTGTTGAATAGCGCGATTAAATAGTTCTCTTGACGCATAATACGGTTCGCAATGTCGTGTGCGTCAAGAGAAGCCGTAGCGGGCGTTGCAGCGCGGTTACCGGCGAGTGAGGAGATCGCTGTGATTGGGTTGTCTTCGCGAATAGCACCTATCCGACGAACTATTTCAGGCCATGAGATCGTTTGAATATCAGCCTGCATAAAAAGACAATAAGTACAACGCAGCACAGAGAATGGAGATTTTCACGTCTGGTATTCGGAGTAAATGGGTGTAGAAGTTATACATGTCCACTAGGCGCACGACTTCAAATGCGAATGATATGATTTGCCAGATGTAAAATGCAGTGAAGAGCAGGAAAAATAATAGCGTCACGCCGGAGAATCTAGAACGATCAGATCAGAACAAGTCATGTACCAGTGAAGCGGGGGAACAGACCTGGCAACACAGTGGTCAATGACAGCCTCGGATAGATTGGTGACCTTGTCACGGGTTATACGGCCATAGTCGATACACCCTAACAAGAATGTTGAGAAAGTGATGACAAACCCGACTGTGCTGCGTGCTTATCGTCAGCCTCGGCATGCAGAATTTATCACGAAGCGCTGACATGATGTTGAGTCCTCGAGTAAGGGCTATTGAATAGATTCCCTTTCCTTCGTAGTAAAGATAGACCCTTTGCAAGAACGCGTCGAGATTGTAGACATTGACCCAATTCCAAAGGGCATGTTCGTACGCATCTAGGCCACGTAGACGTTTCGGAGAGGTTGGCTGGGTTGACGGGGGCTGCAGTGGCACGTCAACATCGAGCTCCGATGGCCGAGGGGGTGTTGACAGCGGCAATGAAGGGTAACCTTGTTGTGGAAGGGACTTCGCCGAGGTCGAGTGCAACGGCTGTGAGCGAACTTTTGCCTTACTCGAACTGTTCACACTGGACAATGAAGGCTTGTGCGGCGAACGGGATGCCTCGATCATGAAGCTCTGCGGGACCTCGTCGTCGGACGCATCGTGTTCGTACGGTTTGTCTTCGCGGCGTATGTTTGGTCGTAGGGGGCTCATTTCGGCGATGTCAGCATTGGTTCCCCATGAGACCTTGCGTTTTCCCTCCATCTTGGCGAGGGCGCTCCTGGAATGCGAGACACTAGATTGTTGACCGGCTTCAATGTCATGCTCCCCGCTCTCGTTCTCCTCTTCCATCACCGGAGACTGGCTGGCCTGCGTGTAGCCCTGATAGGTTCGGTTCATCGGATTGAGGATGTCGAGGAACGGCTGCGAGCTCGAGAGACCGAGGTATGGTCGAGACGAGCGTGGCGTTGGCCGGGACATGACAGCGGTCGTCCAAGAACAGCGTCGTGTGCGCTTTGAGCGCGTGACATTCTGTGACAAGTCCTACTAGTACATACTACACAAGACCTTCCTCATAACATCCTACGCTCTCTTGTCCACGACATTCAGGCTGCTAGCGGCCTTCATGACTGCCTGCAAACCAGACGCGGTAATGTCGGAGTCGCTGCCTACACCCCAGGCAAATTCCTTCTTGTTCCTTCCCTCAACTTCATAAACCAGCTCCACGAAGGAGACCGCCTTCACGTCGGCACCCTCGCCCATCGAATGCTCTGCATACTCCCTGATTGAGAGAGTGCCTTGAATCTGTGTGTGCAACGCGGCTACAGCAGCAGACAATGGTCCATTCCCCTCTCCAGAGACAGTCCGCGTCTCCTCGTCGACAAGCAACTGAGCCGTGATTTGACGACGGCCAGCGACACTCGACTTGGTAAGGTCGAACGATTGCAACTCGAATCGGCAGCGTTTGGTAGTCTCGTAGCCATACCTCTCTTCGAACAACTTGGTCAAATCCTCATACGAGATCTGTCCACCAGAGTCCCGGGCAACACGCTGTACCACTTCGAAGAATGCACTTTGGAGTCGACGAGGCAGTTGTAACTTCAACGAGTTGACGATCGCATTCGCCACGTCCGCCTGGCCCGACGTCGAGTCGAAGCCAATGCTTAGTTTCAACTCGGGTAAGGGGCGGTTGCCGATGGCCCTGTTTACAGCGCTGAGAACTGCGCGCAAACCAGACGCAGCGATGTCGGAATCAACGCCAACACCCCACCACGACTCCGAAGCACCACGTGTCTCCTTGATATTGTTTGCAGTCGCGACGAGTTCTATGTACGACGCCGCTTTGGCAGTCTGACCTTCACCGATCGTGTGCTCGGAATATTCGCGTAAAGTCATGTCGATGTCAAGATGGCTCTGGAGGGCGTTGAGCAAGGCGGAAATTGGACCGTTTCCATCCCCTCGGATGACTCGAAGCATGCCATCAACAGATAACGTGCCGTCAAACCGACGACGTTCGTCTGCAGCCTCATCCGCGTCACAAGGTTCCGGTGATGGCTCAGCCGTGATAGAAAAACTTTTAAGCGCCAATCTCCCCTCGTACTTCGGTCCTCCAAAGTGATATGTGTTGCGGAAAGTAGTCGTGATATCCTCCACTGTCACCTCTCTTGCCTCGCGATCCGAGATGGCCTGAATGACTTGATAAAAGGCGATTTGCATTTTGCGGGGGAGATCGAGATTAAGGTGTTGCTTGACAATGTAGGCAACACCTCCTTTCCCAGATTGCGAATTGACACGGATGACAGCCTCATAGCTGCATCCGAGGTCGGCAGGATCGAGTGGTAGGTAGGGCATGTCCCACATCTGCATCTCCCCATTTGCAAGGTTCCGAGCGTGACGTTGTGCCTGTGCCTCGAAACCTTTCTTGATGGCATCCTGGTGCGAACCAGAGAATGCAGTGAAGACCAACTCGCCAGCGTAGGGATGTCGGGGATGGACCGGAAGGTCATTGCACTGCGTGACAATGTCGATAATACTCTGGATATCGCTAAAGTCCAGGTGAGGGTGGATGCCTTGAGTATAGAGATTGAGTGCAAGGTTGACAATATCAACGTTTCCTGTTCGTTCACCGTTGCCGAACAAGCAGCCTTCTATTCGATCGGCGCCCGCAAGGATGGCAAGCTCTGCAGCAGCAATACCCGTCCCGCGATCGTTATGGGGGTGCAAACTGATGACTATTTTTTCGCGCTCTGAGATGTGAGTGCAGAAATACTCAATCTGGGTACGATGTCAAAGCAAACCAGAACGGGAGTTATGACAGGAGACTTGCCTGATCAGCGTAGTGATTGGGCGGCCCCACCTCTACAGTCGCCGGCAGATTGAAGATTATCCGCTGACTGCCTGTGCCAGCTTTCCCCCAAGCTGTCTTGACTGCCTCGCAAACAGCAACCGAAAACTCGACTTCGGTCTGAGAAAATGTTTCCGGGCTGTATTCGTACCG
This sequence comes from Tylopilus cervinicoccineus, assembly GCA_038094635.1. Taxonomy (NCBI): domain Eukaryota; kingdom Fungi; phylum Basidiomycota; class Agaricomycetes; order Boletales; family Boletaceae; genus Tylopilus; species Tylopilus cervinicoccineus. Next base: position 61,017 of record JBBPUK010000083.1, read on the forward strand.
AAACGTAGTACCATGAGAGGCTGCGTACTGAACTGTCAAGTCGCGGACCAGATTAGTATGATGTACTGCGAGGTCGATCGTTTGCTCTTTCGAGTTCTTGAAAACGACATCACGGAACATGGCGGATATTGCGTTGTACATGTGAATGATAACATGCTTCGCGCCTGCTACTGCTTCGAACGTTCGCCTTATGAGATCCTCGCGAGCCGGTGTTAAGACCTAACGAGATGAGAATTGGTATAAGCTGCTCGACAGACTTGATACTTTGCGTACCTGGATCCACACGTCATCCGGAATCTCGTCATGCTCTACAAGGTATCGAACGAAGGAAAATTCGGTATCACTGGCAGCTGGATACGCGATCTCTATTTCCTTGAAACCGCATTTTACCAGCAGTCTGAAGAAAGAGAGTTTTTGGTCCACGGTCATTGGGTTTGCAAGGGCTTGGTTTCCATCGCGAAGATCTGTGGACAGCCAGATGGGAGCTTTGGCAAATGTTCTGGTTGGCCACGTGCGATTGGCTAAGTTCAGAGGTCTGTACGGCCTGTACTTTTGAGAAGGATCGATGCTAGGAGGAAACGAACGTTCAGGCGGTACTCGTGAATGGATCCTGCGACTTACAGCATGCAACCCATGGCTGGCACTACGTGAGTACTGGTGCGATGCGAGCAAAAAAGGATCAACTCGGAGTCAGAACATGAGTGACTCGAGTAGGGATATATCAAGTAAAAAGTTCGGATCTTACCACTGGCGACTACTCACTGGCAACTACATGCAACGCTGAGCTGCCGCGATCTCGTTACTGTGACAAAACCGCTGCAGGTGAGTAGCACCCTGGCCGTGGACCGGGGTGGCCTCCCCGACATCGGCCTTGGGTCCATTCCGTGGTTGAAGATAAGATGATCGACGCAGGACTCTCAGCACTACGCCAACGATTCGAACATTGTATCCGACAGAATGTCGTTGACGCTGTCAGTAAAGGCATCTCCGTTTCCTTACGCTGCCCTCGCGATCGCGACATACACTCAAAAGGTCGAGCTCATCTTCGATGAGACTGCGACTGGAGTTTCACTCCATCTAGATGGTAATAAATACTCGACCGAAGAGGAGATAGTTGCGATCCTGGCCAAAATCGCGGGTATAGACGCGGAGAGCACCAAGGTTGATCGATATTTTCTCGATCCTTTTTGACGCTGACCATACCCCAGGTGTCAACGTACTTGGCATTCGCAAAAACACTCCCCACAACAACAGCGCTCCCTGATATACTTAGCGTTCTTGACTCTTTGGACGATTATCTCGCATACCGTACGTTTCTTGTTGGTCGCGAAATCAGCGCGGCAGACTGGACGCTTTGGGGGACAATGAGAGGTACCCGATTCCCTACGGCACCATCGTCAGTACTCAAGTCCTTTTTTTCTTAGCATCCATCAAAATACTAGGCCTCCTCAAAAATGGGAAACATGTTCACGCTCTCCGATGGTTTTCGCACTTGGAGAATCTCGAATCTACGCAAGCCGCTCTGGCTAGTATTGTGGCGGCCAAGGCAAACAAGGCGCGGAATACCAGAACTGCTGCAAGCTTTGCTCTGGGTCTTCCGAATGCCAAGGAAGGCGGAGTGGTGACACGCTTTCCTCCGGAGCCAAGCGGGTACCTGCACATTGGCCACGCCAAAGCTGCCATATTAAATCAGTACTTTGCTCAAATGTACAAAGGGAGAATGATTGTTCGGTTTGATGACACGAATCCGGCCAAGGAGAGAGTGCGTATCTATGATTGATCGGGTTATCTAATGCTTACCACTAGAGTAGACCGAGTTCGAGCAAACTATCCTAGAGGATTTAGAGCTAATGGACATCAAAGGGGACACTATAAGCCACACATCGGATTATTTCGATCAGATCTACGAGCTTGCGATCAAGCTAATCAAAGCCGGTAAGGCATATACCGATGACACAGAACAAGCTCAGGTAACGGATTTCAGGCAGAGTCTTCCATTGTTTCTGATATTCGGGTTAGATGCGCGAGGAACGCGGGAAGGGGATCGCTTCGGCACATCGCAATGATTCAGTTGAGGAAAATTTGAAGCACTTTGCTGAAATGAAATCTGGCACGCCGGAGGGTCTTCGATGGTGTCTCCGTGCGAAAATCAGCGTGGATGACCAGAACAAAACTCTTCGTGATCCAGTCATCTATCGGTGCAATATAACTCCGCACCATCGCACAGGGTGAATGGCTTCGTGCACTCCCATCACCTGCATACGTGCTCATTCGTTTTTGATAGCGCAAGGTGGATGATCTACCCCACTTATGACTTTGCATGTCCCATCGTCGATTCACTCGAGGGAGTCACTCACGCACTCAGGACCATGGAGTATCGCGAGAGAAATACTCAATATTACTGGATGATCGAAGCATTGAGTCTGCACCCTGTTTCTATATGGGACTTCAGGTTCGGAAATTTCTCCCACCCCCAAGTCTATCATCTAACCGTCGCTCCAAGTCGGTTGAACTTCATCTATACGCTACTGTCCAAGCGGAAATTACATTGGTTCGTTGATAACAAACTTGTCAGGGGGTGGGATGACCCACGATTTCCCACCATTAGAGGTCAGAACGACGGAATTCCTGCGTGAACCAGGCTCACATCAAATCAGGGATCCGTCGTCGTGGTATGACGGTAGACGCACTGAAGCAGTTCATGCTTTCCCAGGGACCCTCGCAATCACTGGTTTCTCTTGAATGGGATTCAATCTGGGCTCTCAACAAGAAGGCCATTGACCCAATTGCTCCTCGATTCTGGGCAATTCTCAAGGAGAGATGGTGCGCGACCAGATATAGGGACGTTCAAATTACTCACATTGGGCTTTTCTAGTGTACCTGTAACAATAAACGGCGGCCCGGCCCAAGTGGAGGTTAGGGCACTGCCTCTCCATAAGAAGAATCCGGAGGTTGGCGAGAAGCAGACAGTCTACTCGTCCACGATCTTGCTTGAGCAGGGGGACGCCGCTTCATTTGATGATCAAGAGGAGGTAAGCCCAGACTGACTCCTGAATTAATTTTAAACAATATTCTCCTTCAGATCACCCTAATGGATTGGGGTAACGCATTCGTGCGCTCGAAAGTGGTCGGAAAAGACGGCGAAGTAACTGCCCTCGTTATGGAACTACACCTAGATGGGGACTTCCGAAAAACGAAAAAGAAGATAACCTGGCTTTCCCAACCAACAGACTCCCATCCAGTGACCGAGGTCACCCTTCTAGATTATGACTACCTGATTACGAAAAAGAAGCTCGAGGAAGAAGACGACGTGAGGGACTTCGTCCCACCGGTAACCGAATTTCGCGAAGAGGCACTGGCGGATGCGAACGTGGAGACGCTCAAAGCCGGTGATATCATCCAATTTGAGAGAAAGGGGTATTACATATTTGACGGACGCACAGAAGACGAAAAGCTTGAATTTATCAGGATCCCAGATGGACGTGCAGCCGGCTTGGTGAGCAAGGCAGGCAAGGGTGTCGTGGTCACTGAGACCTCCAATACTACACCACCTTCGGACCCTCAGTCTACGGTGACAATTTATAAGGTAGACCAGGTATATGAAGAAGATGGAATATTGCTCATGTCGAACAGTAAGATGTACAAGGTAGATAACGTGTACATGTAGGAGGTAGTTGGTCCAAATGTCATAGTCAAGAGCAGCCATTTATCATTTTGCTCTTGCCTTTGCAGGCATCGGAGGCAGATACCTGTATCTTGCGAGAGGCGCATAAACTTCAGATGGCAAAAACGGGCGGTCCGTACTGAACAAAGGATGTCCCAGATTTGGAACTTACTGTACCGTTGTATATAAAATCTCGACCAAACTGGACCTCGACGAGGTTGATATGAACTACATGTATGAAAACAACAGGATTGCTCAAGTAATGCCCACTAGCTTCGCTCAGAGTGCCTTTCACATTGTATCGCGTCGTATTCGCCTACCAAGATGGGCAAAGGAAGTACTGCGCCAAAGTTTTGGTCGATCATAGACACTCAGGTGTTGATTGAACTTCCTCCGCCGCAGAACTTCCATCAGGATGAAAGTAACTGGGGAGTAGAGTAAACAAGAACCACAGCGAGTCGTTGAGACAGAATATTCACCTATGAGTTCGGCTGTCGACGCCAGCGGATGCGGCTCAAATTCAAGATAATGGTGACCAAAGCCTGATAACGGCGTCGTGATGAAACGTTCACCCACGCGAAGACTATGCAAGTGAAATTGCCCCTTGATTTGATTTGAGTCATAGTCAAGGAGCTATGGTAACGCTGAGACTGCGTATGTCATGTAGTTGTGGAATCGCCTACTGTAAGTCCATCCGACCCAGCCAACCAGAAAAATTCAGTGTCAAAGCGTGCAGGTAACCCTAGAACATTGTGTCTATGAAGGACTCAAGTATCAGAAAAGACGGGGAAGGATACAAGCTTACGAGAGGATAGCACTCTGAGATCCAAACATCTCTTTCACTGCAACTTTCTCCTTGCCGACTATGACCTCCACGGGTCGTCGTCCTTCCCATCCGATTTCCGCAATGGTAGCACCACGCTTGTCGGTGATGATGGTTCTTCGAGTCACGTTGTCCTCACTCTCGCTCTCCGTGTCGGAATCCTTTTCTGCGGTATGAATGAAATGTGAACGAGTGAGGATAGTGAAACCGAGGGAACCAGTCTCTGGGTATACGAGGGATGAGTCCAGGATGTCTGATCTGGAAAACTTGAGCAACATCGTGGGTAGAGAGAGAGTTGAGGAAGAGCGGATATGCCTATCACCCATCACATGCAATATTTTAATTCCTTTCCTGGCCGCTTTCCGTACAAACAAAATTTGTATGAGTTTTCGAGCAAAAAATCGTCGGTCACGCCACCGTTTGCTTGCACTTATTTTGGTGTGGCAATAATAGAAGGACCAAGCAGCAACCAAACAAACCGAACACTGAAGTCTACAGCGACGAGGTCTTCAAGGACTCGACACGACGACGTCCTCTACGACGTCAGCGACGAGGACCACGAAGCATCCCTCAAAGTGGTTGTTTTACCTGTGCTTCATAAACCTCCGACTCGTTGACCCCGGTCGCTTGTAACCGGTCCAGAACTCGACCATCACCATCGTCGCTCTTGGCATGGCGCAGCGTCGTTCACCACAGAGACTCTCGTCCTCGCCATCAAGTAGTCATCACCGGAAAAATAAACCTTTGCTTCGCCATTCGTCCGCTGCAAGACGCGCTCTTGCCTTCGTTAATAGATTCCAGAGGTCAACCATTGGTTCCCACGCCTCACGCGCGTCCGCACCATCTTCTTCAGATACCGTTTCGGTTCGCCCCATTCTTGCCACTTTACAACCAAATCTACGCAGGCTCCCTGGCCGCCAGTGTCTCCTACAGAAAAATAGCATGCGCGATGTGGGCCAGAATTTCGACGTTCCCGTTGGTTCAAAGAGAAAACGCGTCATTACTGTCAACGAGAATGCTCACGCGAACGGTCGCCCAATGCGCGGCTCTGGAAGACCCAAGAGGCGAAGAGCGATCGTAGTAAATTCTGAATCCGATGATGAAGCGACTTTGATGGATATTGACACACACCATCACTGGAGTGGATCGGATGATTCCAAGGCGGGCAGTGATCAAGAAGAGTCGTGTAAGCTGTGCTCGCACCTCTCATCATCACCTGATGCTTATGGTAAAATAGCGGATGAATTTCTCATCAATGAAGCATCCACCAGGCAACTTTTACGATTGCGCAAGGATGAGCTTGTGCGTCTTTATGTTGCGGCTGGTCTTTCGGACGATGCGGAATCCCTGACGAAACCCGAACTGGTCAATGGCATCATCTCCGCGCGCGACGATGTTGCCTCACTTCCTCCTTCTTCCCCTCCAGGCAGAGGGGATGGCAATTCTAGTGACTTTTCGTCAGATGATGGAAACATTGCCGGTGATGAGGAGACGGATATCGGTGTCAAGTACACGGCAGCTTCAAGTCTTAAGAGGCGCGTAACTGTTAATGGTATGAGTCAAACAACCACCCGTGCCTTGAAGACGCGTAGTCTATCTTTGGGTCAACTCAATACGCGTCCGTGTTCGGTCGAATCGAGTGTGGTTTCGGAGAAGAAAGTCGAACTTGATACTGCTACCAGGTTAGTAGACCCTGCATAGCGTTGCTGTTCTCATCCGACCGAATTTTGGTAGGCGACGAAACACGCGTTTGACATCAAGTCGATCTTCAATGATGTCATCTTCCAACCCTTTCCCATCGCCCCCTGCCACGCGTCTCCGTACACGCAAAGGTTCTGAGGAGCACCCTCCGTCACAAACTGTCTTGTTGAAAACCAAGGCCAAATCTAAACAAGTCGAGTTCAGTGAGGACGTCCAGGCACGGTCTCCTCCAGCGTCTGGGGATGAAAGCGAACTAACCGACCTCGCGGAGCTGGAAGCAAGGATCGAGGCTACCTCACGTAGCCCTCGTCGTCTCCGTAGTAGAGACAAGGTCAATGGTAACGCCTCCACCATTAATCAGGATGCAACTCCGAGACAAGGAGCAAGATGCAAGGGTCCCCTAGAGTTGGAAGAATATGAAGCAGGGGAGAGCCAGTGTATGGATGACGAGGAAGAGATTGATGAACTTATTTCATCCCCTTCACCTTCACCACCATTGGGTCGGCGCACGCCTGTTAAACGCCGCTTGCGACCGCGGAGGACACAAACGCATACACCACCACGGGATGATGGCAGCGAAGGAGATGATGAGGAAGAGGAGGATCAAGTCAAAGAGGATATAACGGAAGAAATGAACGATGAAGACGTTGAAAGTCTTCACGAGGATGAGGGTGCTTATGTGGACAAATCTGCATATCCCATGGAGACAACGCCTCGGAAGCTGCGAAGTGGGAAAGTCGTCGGTGGTGAGGATCTTAACGAGGATGAAGAGGAGCAGGATGACCAGGAAATTGACTTGGAACTCGAATCAGTTGATGTGGACACTGAAAGTGCAGAGGATGCCGATGCCGATGAGGTTATGGAGGAAGAGGATTGTAGGTATTTGCCTTCCTACAAGTTCAGCATGCTAATGGTCGATGAAGTTGATCTTACGCTTGCCACTAAGAAGACTCTGATTCGTCTCCGGCGTGATGATCTTGTTCGACTCTGCGAGACACGTGACCTTGACGTTGCTGGTACGAAACCTCAGCTTGCACAGTCTCTGTTGCAGTGGCGCGATCGTCACGCGAATGGGTTCTCTTCGCCTTCTTCAACGGGTACTGTGCGGCCCCCATCGACGATTCGTGTTCATGGTGGTCGTCGCAGGACAAAGAGTCGCAGTCACAGCACCACTCCACCTGTGCTTATGCGCTCACACCGTATTCATCGAGATGAGCCCTGTACCCCACCTATATCGAATGAGGAACAGAATCAACCGGAACCGGAGCTGGAACTCGACTTGGAGAGCTTAGGGCTTGAAGATCGCGAGATACCCCCAGACAAACTAACAAAGCTTGAAAAGATTGGGAGCGGTGGTTTCAAGGATGTCTACATCGGGAAATTCAAAGGAAGACGAGTTGCGATTGCTGAATTCCGAGATCAGCTCAGTTCAAGTTCGTCGTCCTGTCTCGCAAGATCTTTTACTAATCGTCGTGGTAGTGGACATTAAAGAGCTCAAGCTACTCGGAGCATTTGATCATCCGAACATTGTGCGCTTCGTGAGTGTCCACTTCATCCTATTACGCATAACCCAACACTACTGTTGCAGCTTGGCGTCAGTATACCGGAGAATACGCGCGAAACGCCTGTGATGATCGTCAGCGAGCTATGTTCAAACGGTGACTTGTTTGACTACATCCGGAATGTCCCGATGCCGTCACTATATAAGATCGTACGTATATGTTACTTGTTTCGTTTGGTGTGTCTGGAGGCTTCTTTGGTAGCTAAGCATCATGCTCGATATCGCATATGGACTGGAATACCTTCACACCCGCAAGCCTTCGATTATTCACCGGGACTGCAAGTCCTCAAATATCCTGATTACGTCTCGGGGTGCTGCAAAGATTGCGGATTTCGGGCTGGCAAAAGTCAAGCAGTCGACGCGATCGATGGTTCGAAGTGTCGTCGGTACCGTAAACTGGCAAGCCCCGGAGCTTTGGCATGCCCATCCCAAGTACAATCATAAGGCTGATGTGTTCTCTTGTGCGATGGTTTTCTGGGAGATACTCCAGTGGCATCTTCCAATCAAGAGGTTTCCGTGGGAGGTAGGCATCTCGCCCTTGTCCAGCTGAATGCAGCTGAATGCTTTCAAAGGGAATGAACGAACATGCGATTTATGAGACAGTGGGTGCAAAGCGACAACGGTCGGTTTTCATGTCGTGGCATTTGGAGCGAGGCACTGATAGCTTGGCTGTTGCAGACTTTCGGTGGGCGGGTTACGAAAACAGTACTGTCCGGAAATTGTTGGGCTCATAGAATGCATGTGGGCTCACGATCCCGCGGAACGGCCCACCATGACCGAGGTTGTCCAGAGACTTGAACAGCTCATTGCAACTTATCGATGATCCCGACGACCGGAGCCAATGCACCACTTCGCTTCAATGTTCCGCACGGTGGCCGTCAGCACGCGTTATACTTGTAAGACTTGGTATCAATTTCGCATAGACGATCAGCCACACTTTCTCACCCGCTCAGCGTCGATGATTGGCGGCAGGCGTTCAGTATCTTTGTTATTGCATTTGTTAGCAAAGTATATATCCCGCATTGTAACCTAGCGTAGCAATTCAGATTGAGAGGTTGAAATCGATGGCGACGACGACGACTGTAGTTGAACAGGAGCAGAAATTTGGAGCACTCACACGACGCCATTCCACCGCTCGACCATGTTCACAGTCGCCCAGGTCTTGCGACCTCTCAGGCCCAGGGCTGCCCACCGCCCCGTAAATCCAATGTCGCCTATTGCACGACCACGACCAGCCCCGTGCCCCACAAGCTCGTTCTCGTCTACAGAGCGGACGAAGCCCGTCATTCCCTTGGAGCCCCGTCCTAGATCTCGCTTCCTTCGCCGTTCACTTCTCGCTGCAAAGTACACCTCTTATCTCGTGCTGTCCGCAACAGCTGGCCTGTTCGCCCTTGGAGCGACCATATTCATACACGATGCATTCACGTACACGGACAAACACGTCGAACGCGTTCCCGTGTCTCCCCTTGCACTGCACCCCCAGCGAGGTGGTCCAAAAAACTTGCCCCTGGTGAATGTTCTTCTTGCGGACGAAGAAGACGAGGAGTCTAGGAAGCTGAATGAGAAACCCAAGCTCGTCGTTGTTGGGGGCGGGTGGGGGGTGAGTATGCATGCGGCGTGCCTCTTTTGGCTCATTCATTGCTCAACGACCCAAGGCCGTCTCGGTGTTACAAAACTTGTCGTTGGGCGATTACCATGTCACTGTCGTCACTCCAGAAACGTTCACAACGTTCACACCTCTCTTACCATGTAAGGACCCTTTCTGGATTCGCTTTTACGCCTCCCTGATCTCCCCCCCGCGAAGCTGCCGCCGTAGGCACGGTGCAGGTTCGCAGTCTTATCGAACCGATCCGCAAAATCATTGCTCGACTTCGTGGCCAAATGATCTGTGGCAAGGCAACAGATCTGGTGATGTCTGAACGACTATTGGAAGTCGAAACAGTCGGCCCCGACGGGAACATCCAAAGGATATATATACCGTGAGCCCTGTGTTCTCGAGGATACCACGAAGCCCAATTCACCTTTGGTATTTTCTAGTTACGATAAGCTGATTGTCGCAGTCGGTTCTGTTTCTAGCACGCATGGCGTGCCCGGATTGGAGCACTGTTTTCAACTAAAGACCATATCGGATGCACAAGCCATTCGACGGCGGATCATGGGTACGCCGGTCCATATCATCCTTGTTGTGTTTTACTGGAGCGTCGCTTTAAGACAACTTCGAGACGGCAAGTTTGCCAACCACGACCCCAGAAGAAAGGAAGCGTTTGCTGAGTTTCGTAGTTTGTGGAGGAGGACCCACGGGTGTCGAGACAGCGGCCGTCTGTATTTCCTCGTTACTCTCTTCACGTCAAAGTTCTGACGGGACCTTTGCAGGAAATCTATGACCTTTGTCAGGAAGATATCATGAATTACGTGCGTTCCCTCGATTCTCGTATGTATTGTATTTCTTACCATGTATTGTCCCAGTTTCCGAAGTTGTGTCGAGAAGAGGTGTCGATTCATGTCATCCAGTCGCGCGAGCATATTTTGAACACAGTATGTCTGAACGTTATCCAGTCAGAAAGGCGATCTCAGTGTTCACAGTATTCTGACGCCATATCCAAATACGCGGAGGCACGTTCGTTCATCCAACGCTGTTTTCCCTGGGCTCACGTTGACCGTTTCACAGGACAAGTTCAGGCGTGAGAAGGTGGACCTTATCACTTCGGCTCGCGTCCACTCTGTATATGGTGATCGTGTCGTGTATACCTTGCGTTCGCCAGATGGGACGATCACTGAGTGTGAGATCCCCACCAATTTTGTGCTGTGGTCGACGGGAATAGCGATGAACCCGTTGACGAAACGGATCTCGGACCTTCTACCCAACCAGGTCCACAAGAAAGCTATCGAGGTCGACGCACATCTACGTGTCAAGGGTGCGCCGCTCGGCGAGGTATACGCTATTGGTGACTGCGCGACGGTAAGTGAGCCGGACTGTTCCCATCTACTGCAGGTTGATCAGGTCGGTGGAGCAGATCGAAACGTCCCTTGTCAGCCATCTTCTTGAGTTGATAGACGAGGCCGACAAGGATAAGAATGGCAGAATCGACTTTGACGAATTTGATTTCATGGGTAAGCAACTGCTTGTCAATTCGTGTTGGACATCGTCCTTAGAGTGCAACAGTCTCCAGGATCAAACAACGCATCCCGATGGCAGAATCGCATCTGCAAAAGGTCAGCGTCACACAGTTCATGAGATCCTTTATCCATGACACGGTTTAGGTCCGGATGTTATTCGACTTGTATGACTCAGATGCGGACAATAGTTTGACGTTGAACGAGCTATGTAAGCTTCTGGAGGAGATAGGAAACAAGATAACGGCGTTGCCTGCTGTCAGTTGTCAGGGCTTTATACCGTCAGTGTCAGATGCTTACGCCGCTGGTCTATAGACGGCGCAGGTAGCTTCTCAGCAAGGTAAGTACCTGGGAAGGAAACTTGGCAAGCTCGCCTCGCGGTACGAGGTCCTGGAAGCGAACAACGTCAAGGATTTGGACGAAGCTGTCAGCGGGCCATTCCGGTATAAACACCTGGGTAGTCTGGCGTATATTGGCAATGCCGCTGTGTTTGATTTGGGACAGCTCTCGGTCATGGGCGGTTTGGTCGCCATGTATGCTTGGAGGAGTGTATACTGGAGCGAACAGGTGTCGGCCAGGACAAGAGCATTACTCATGATCGATTGGATCATTAGGTATTCCCGTCGGTGATTCCGTTGATAAGGGCTAACAAATCTCTGGCAGGGGTGTTTGGGGTCGGGACCTCTCACGACTGTAATACTCAACATGGAGACGGATGCATGTTTCATCAAGGTGTGAACCAGGACTGCGTGATCGGAGTGCTCCGGTGGCAGCACACGCCGTGTTTCGTGTTGTAACATCTCGACTCACTTAGTACTTTTAACGCTGTCATCAATATTCTGTCCACTCGAATGCACCAATAATCGCTGTACCCCCTACGATCGGACCTTGGTTCGGTGCAAGTATAGTCATCTTCTTGTCAGGCATGTCTAGGTTCGTTCTAGAGCGCGTATGGAAGGGTAGGCCTTGAGGTGACACGTCAAAAGACTCACATGACAAGAAAGCCTACGGCAGGCAAGTCAAGAATTTCTTCGTCGTATCGCTCGTTTTCATCTTCACTTAGGGGTGCAAGCAAGGCGAGAACCTTGTTGAATAATTTTGAACTGCTGGATGCCGGATCTAGCAAGGTGGGTTGCAGTTCCGATAGGGTGCGTGCGGCTCCAATGGGCAACGCCGAGGAGGGGGCCATAGACTCTGGACGTGGAAATTCAGTGATATGTGTCAGAGGGAAGGAGAAGCGAGGATTGGTGATTCACCAGGACCGATGCGGTAGATGGCAAGGTCACCAAAATTGATGATGCTCGAAGAGGGGGAGAGGACGAGCTCTGTAGCCGCTTCGCCTCCGACGAGGGCCGAAGGCGCGCCGGGAGGGGGATCGATTTTTTGGCCGTACATGTAAGCGTGAAGTTGGTAGTTGTGTACACGTTCGCGGTAACTATGGTCAAGCTCGACGACCTAGGAGGGCAGGATTAGAAGAGGAGTGGGAACGGGAATTGGGGGGTTACCCCTCCGGATTTTGGGATTTTGACGACGGTGAGGTGATTGCCGTAGAGACGTTGCATCTCGGCATTGAGTTTTTCGTGGCCGACGACGAGGATGACGTTTACTGGGGATGGTGTCGGGTGAGGACGAGGGAGGGACAAGGGGACATGCATACTTTGGAATGCGTCGACACATGCTTTGATGAGGGTGTGACGGGTGTCTGCGCTGGACCCGGAGCTGGGACCGGAAGCAAATGAAGAGGGAGTGTCGACGATCAGGCCGGATACGCGTGCTGGGCGTGCCTGGATAAATTGGAAGGGAAGGGAAGGGAAGGGAAGGGAGAGGGTACCTTGTGGATCGATGTCATGACGCTCGAGGACATGGGCACCGAGGTTGCGAATCAAGCGATCGAGGAGCTGGGGATTAGATTTCGGGTCTGGATGACCGTACCAATAAGTCAACGGGAGGAGTGCATTGGAAGCGAGGGCAGTAGGAGCCGAAGTGGCGGCAGAGCCCAAAGGATTGGCAGCGGAGGCTGTTCCGATTGGGCTTGCGACTACAGCGGCGGAGAGGGTGCCTGGAACGGACCACGCGCCCTGGGACGAGATGAGGGGACGGGGGGGGGGGGGGGGACAGGGAGAGGGAGAGAACGGACCTGGGCAGGATCGAGGTTTACGAGGAGGGGAGACCAGTGCTGAGCGACGCGCACGGCATAGTTTGTGAGGATCTTTGCTATGGTGGTCTTTCCAGAGCACTCGGGACCCAGAATGAGGACTCTGGGAGGCTCCGTCACGGCGTGACTGTCGTCGTCGTCGTCGGGGGGGGAGCCGTGTGCGTCGCGGAGGGCGCGGACACGCATCTGTTCGAACGCAAAGTGTATGTTTGCATAGGCGGCCATCGGGGTCTCGTCGGAGACATACTCTGTAGAGGGCCGGCCAGAGACGTGGATCGGCGGGTGAGCGGGGCGTGCGATGTGGGGGAGAGGGACTCATCTGGATGGTGCAGCCGTGCCAGGTGAAGACGGCGGCCTTGCACTCTGCGGCGAAGAGATAGGACTTGCCCTCTGCGAGTTCTGCGCCGAATATCTCTGCATTTCCCTTGAGGAGCTGCAGGGTGGGGGTGGGGGAGGTGGTGATAGACGGGGACGGGGACGAAGAGCTACCTTTATCGCGAGGGACGTGTGGGGGTCGAGCTCGAAGCGGTACTCTGTCTCTGGGAGGAGATGCCACTCGGCCATGTCCAAGTCTGCCGTTCCCACGTCCCCGGTCTCGAGGATCCATGTGTTATATACACACCCTGCTCAGCCGACCCCGTCCCGTCCCCCATGGCCCCCACCGACTCCACCCACCAAGAGAAGCCTGCCCCGCCCGTCCCCTTCCTCTCTGCCGACGTCGACGCCGCCGCCGCCCTCGTCGCTGGCACCCCCCCCGACCTCCCCCCAGAGCAGGCCACGCGCCTCAGGTATGCCCTGCCCTGCCCCCCCCACCCCGCCCCGCCCCCCCCCTCATCCATCTCCCAGACGCAAGATCGACTGGCACATCATGCCCCTCATGTGCATCATGTACCTGTGCGTCCGAGTCTCTTTCCCCCTCCTCCCCTCCCCCACCGACCCCCCAAAGAATCACCTTCATGGACAAGATCACCCTGGGCCAAGCCGCCGTACTCGGCATCGAGTGCGTCCTCCCATC
>JBBPUK010000084.1:0-74287 GCA_038094635.1 Tylopilus cervinicoccineus
CACGTCTTGCAGAGCTCGTCGACCAGGCCCTCGCAGATGCCGCCCTCCCCACGAGCTCCCCCATCACGGCCAAGCCTTCAAAATACTTTGGTGGCTCGACGCGCATCGACGCGCACGAGGGTCCGCAAACCGTGTTCATTGGCTTTGGTAGCACAACGCCGTCACCCGTCCTCTCTGTCCTTAGTGCACATATTGCTCCGCCTCAATCCCTCAAGTGGCCCTCTGCACCTCGTCCACCTGCAGCTGTCACCGCGGTCCACCTTCCTTATTCCGATGCCGTCCTAACTGGTGTTGTGGTTCAGGGTGCTGATGCAAAGAGCGTCACGGAGGCTGCCCAGACTGTCGTTGAAAAACTGAAGAAGCCCTTGAGCACGGACGAGCTCAAGGTTGCTGTCGCACGTGCCAAGTTCGGTGCTGCTGCTGCCGTCGAGGGTAGGGAAGGTCTCGTGGAGGCTATTGGTGGCAAGGTGGGTCATTCCGAGGTTTTTCGGCGTCCGCTTTCGGAATAGACTGGCTGATGGACTCGATCTCAGATCTTCTCGAACGCAACTGCCCCGATTGAGGGCATGTTGGCGGCGCTGGACAAGGTTGACACAGCTGCTGTCTCCAAGGTTGGTGTCTTGCAAACGACCCGCATCCCTTGGTCGCTGAATGTCTCGTTTCACTTCGTAGGTTATCTCTGAGCCCACCTCAGCCACACCGACGTTTGTCGTTGTTGGTGATGTCAAGACGCTGCCGTATGCCGACGAGATTGGACTTTGACTGCCGTCCTGTTCACCGCGAGGAATGGTATAGTATACCTGTCAGGTGGATGTGATGACGATAGATAGAATCGCTTTGAAAAAAAACTCAGCTTTTAGAGGCTCTACTGTATGAAAATCGTTCGTTCTCAGGAGTTCTCCAAAGCGTCGAGGTGACCCACACTCACGGCAGTCCAGAGAGTAGCTGATTCGAGGTCGAGTCCCTTTGAGCAAGATTAGATCCGGAAGTCGAGTTGATGGCGACCGCGTGGTCAGCTAGTGGTATTATCATGCATGGGGCCGCCATGGCCGTTAACTCTGCGCATGGCGATGCTCTTGACTCCCGCGTAGTGCCGCACCACGCTCATGGTCGATGGAGTCCGTCCATCCCTCTTGTCCGTCCACTCGAGGAACAACCCGCACCCGTTTGTATCCCAAACTTGAACGAGGGCCTGGTTCGTTTCACCGTGATGTCCCCAGCTGTCTTCGTCTGGGATCTCAAGAGTTCAAACGTGCATGCCAGCCGAGAGAGTCATCTCGATTTCGCACAGCATACTGTGTGTAGTGTTGTGGACGTCCATGCTCGCTGCCCGCAGGTCCTGTGATTTCCTCGTCCACATTCTGTCCGTCGATATCCCCCACGCCTTATGCCGTTGTGTTTGGGACTAGTTTCAGACGGTTACACTGGTGCTCCTCTCAAAAAAGATGCTGTAGAGTTGCATTCAGGTATAGATATTGAATTCATCCACTCTGAGCCGTCTGCAAACAAGTAGGCGACGGAGAGGGTGAATAGGAATTAGCCAGAGTTTAGGTACAAGAATCAGGCAGGATGGACAGTAAGAGGCAACGCCATAGCTTTATGAGCGTACAAGGGAATTCGTATGGCATGTGACGGAGCAAATAAATATATGGTACGTAGCAGCCACGGCGGGGAGTCTAGACATTCTAATCTGCGTCGGGGGTTTCAGCCACGCTGACCTCCGAGCCTCTTCATCTCGTCGCGGATGAAGTCAACAACAGTACCCATAGAGGGTCTCTTCTCCGGGTCCAAAGACCAACACTGACGCATGAACGTGACATAGCGGTCCGCAACCTTGGGAGTTTGAGCGTCGATGGGTTCTCTCCCTAGATATTTCAAGTACACGACCTGTTCGAGTCTCTTCGTACCACAATACGGCACACTTCCGGTCAGCGTCTGGCGGATACTAGTCAGTACTATGCATGAACATGGACAGATGAAGAAACCTGAAGCATGAGACACCCGAAAGAATAGACATCGCTCATTGTTGTGGGCCGTGGATCAACATCCCCGGTGCGGAACAGCTCAGTTGCTGCCCAGCGAGCACTATGAAAGTCATTATCCAGAGATGGTCCTCTCCACTGGCATGGCGAAACATGATCCGATGGCTCAAGCAGGATGCCTATCCTGCAGGTAGTGTCAACTACGAGTGATTCCTAGAGGAAAGTTAGGTTGAAGTCAGATGTTCAAGGCCATTGCAAAAATGATGTAGACTTGCTGGTGTTAAATTACCGTGCACGATACCGTTAGCATGACCTACAGGAGAAAACAACTTAGCGGCCTGGGAAAACGTGGCAGATGAAAATCGCCAACATTCGTGGAGGGCGGTAGCCCAGTCATTCAACTGACCGTGACGAGATCAGTCAGAGGCGGCTAAATGATCCATTTATATTGACTTACAACAGAAAATTTACCCCGTAGAGGTGCGTCACAATTTTCATCCAATTGCTGGAGGTAAGTGACGATGCTACGTCGGGACTTGAGGGGCAGCGACCAATCAAAATAGCGTATAGGTTGCTCTTTCGTCGGGTCGCACGTACATAAAGCTGGAAATGGTGGGTAATGTTCCTACAGAGGCTCACCATCAGTAACTCTGGAGGCAAGACTAAAATAAAAGAAGAAGATACTGAAGCGACGATGTACCTCCGGCGAATGTTCCTACAGACGCTCACCATCAGCAATTCCAGAGGCGAAACTGAAGTAAAAGCAAAGGATATTGAAGCGACGACGTACCTCCTTTTCACAATCCAAGTCGTTTCTCTGGCAAGAAAACATGCTTCCAAGCAAGAGCATAGCGGCAGGCAAGAATGAAATCCAGATGATCAGAGTATATATCGGATGTCCGAGAGGGGAACGTTCAGGGATTTTCCTTGCTCACAGCAGCTGACTTCCTGTGGGCACTGCTGAAGCAAGGCTGTAACAATAAACACTTAAACGTACTCCACACAGCCAATATGCCGTCCTTCGATGGAAATTCTACTTGGAATTTTTGATATTATTTGTAGGTCCTGTTACCCTCATTTCACCTCGCTCCTCAGGCATCCACGCTCCCCTCCATCAATGGTCCGATATTTTGTGAGGTATTTACAGAATATGCTAGAGCTTGTCTGGTCACGACTTCAATCCCCACTCCGCCTCGCAACTGCAGTTTTTCACCAAGGGTAAGTCCCGTGTAAATCAAGGAGGAAAAGGCTCAATTTTGCTCTACAGTATCCCCGTAGTGAGCCCAGAAGTTCGCTTAGAGCGCATCCCTGGCCTACCAGAGGTCTATCACGGTGGATTCTGTGTAGCGATCAAGTGCTATCTCACTGGACGGGGTTCAAAACCCGAAGTGGTGTGCAAATCCTCATTAATGTCATAGTATCTTATAACATATCATAGGTCGTCGTCAAATGCCCAAAACATGTCTACGGCCAATCAGACATTGCGAAGGTCCGCAAGGTGACGTTGGTCGATAGTACTCCCCTTGCAGAAACATTGACATGTGACGTTCCACAGATGTTCGAGAAGGAGTCCAGGACATGGAAGAATCTAGACCATGCGAGCATCCTGCCTCTGATTGGACTTACCTACGAGTTTGGTCCGATCCCATGTCTCATCACCCCATGGATGAGCGAAGGTTCACTGACCGACTTCATCCACCGCAATCACAGCCAGCTCACGGTAGAACGCCAACTCATCATCGTAGGTTCTTTCTCCAAATCCTCTGACTGTATTTACCCCTTGATTCTAGCTTCACGAAATAGCCAGCGGTCTGCAGTACCGTAAGTAACCTTTGAGCAAGTGCGGACCGGACCAAACTATTGATTCTTTTCCACATAGTCCATCATGCCGGGGTTATCCATGGTGACCTGACAGGCTCCAACGTCCTTGTCGATCAGTATTGGCGCATAAGGATCTCCGACTTCGGGTTATCCTTTGCGTTCCTCGACGCGAACGAGTCGGTACCCTCGAACGTCTGCGCTCACCGATGGGCTGCGACTGAACTATTCGTCCACCCTGATCATGAGAAGTCGAAACCGGTACCGACGACGAGCGGCGATATCTATTCCTTCGGATGCGTCGCCTGGCAGGTAGGTAACAATGGTCGTATGCACAACAACCTACCGACCACCATTTCTAGGTGTTTTCTGGCCGGATACCTTTTTCTCATATTTCCAGGGCCACCCACGTGGTCATCTTGAAGTATGAGGGAAAGAATCCCCTGGATGAGCGCCCATCTGACCTCCCGGTGCGCTACTGGGACTTCCTTCAGTCCACCTGGTCAAAGGAGCCCGAAGGCCGTCCTTCTTCGGATGAGGTTGTCACCTTTATGGACAAGGAGTTGGAAAGATTCCAACGACCTGCCAGCATTGTCAAGCTCCTTGACCACGAGTAAAGGCGTGACGCGTTTGTGTATTATTTGTAACTGAAATTAACATGTGAGAGCATTCTCCTCACCGCGCCACGTTGACGCTAACGACTTTCTTGTGCTGCAGGCAGCCCTAGAGCTCATACACTAGTATTTATCTATTTGCTGTCCATTTAACTTTGTAGCTCTGCCTGTTTTCGATGTTTTCGCTTTCGTGGAGGTTCAACGTTCAGCATCGACCATACCGGTATCTGTCCTCATAGTCAATCTACATCCATAGAGATGCGTGCTTGCGCGTACCCGTTTATTAACCGTCGGATTATGACGACTCTCTTATGGAAGAACTCTGCATTTCGGTCGTGAGTGGCCCGACAGTCGCTACGCAAGCTACTAGTACGCGATGTCCGGCTGTGCCCCGCGTCGCAAATCAAGAGTGGTCGTCCCAGGGAATCCCCGGCCCAGCCAGATCATAACCCGCATGGTCTTGCGTGCCACATGAGTGGAGCCCATATGACTTGCCACCTGCAGGTCAGATATCCCGAAGTCGGGTCCCGAACACTCTCGGATCGATATGCCAAGATGCTGGGGTTTTTCGTTCCGAGGACCAAGATGTGGCAGCGACATGTCCTCATAGTACAGTTGCTTCGTTGCGGGACTTGATCAGGCCCGGCATCTCGATCGAACTCACGGTCGGCCCACGAGTTCAGCGAGTACCAGGTACCAAATCCGCTTTTCACGGTCGTCCCATCGCAAAAGTACCATCAAATTGTGTTGCACCATACGCTACATCAAGTTTGACATGATTGCAGTACTAAGAGTGGCGAAGCAAGCTCAAGTCAGGTGTTTGCCTCCGAAGGAAAAGGTCGATCCTCGCTCCAGTTTCTCGACAAGTCTCGTCCTGCTCGCATCACCACCCTGGAAAAGACGACTCTGCCTTCGCTAGTACTGTCACCATGGAAAGAAAAAGAGGATCGTATCTTTCCTTGCTAGCTTTTTGGCTCGCCTTCTAGCCTGCCTCATCGCCCTGGAAGAGTGAACCTGCCCGCCCCCAAGCCTGATCAGACGCCGTCCAGACAGTGCAGTTTTTTGAATCTTTCCAATTCCGCCTCCACAAAGGCTATGACTTGATCCGAGGAAGGACGGCTTTCGGGCTCCTTTGACCAAGTAGACCGAAGGAAGTCCCAGTACCGCATTGAGAGGCTTGATGGGCGCTCATCCAGAGGGTCCTTTCCCTGGTACTTGAGGATAATCACATGAGTGGCCTTGGAGACGTGAGAAAACGGTATCTGGCCAGAAAGCACCTCGACAAAGTGTGGTTGGTAAGTCGGCGCGTAAGTAGCTGTCAGTTATTTACCTGCCAAACGACACATCCAAAAGAATAAATATCACAACTCGTCGTCGGTACCGGTTTAGACACCTCCAGATCAGGGTGAACGAATAGCTCGGTCGCAGCCCACCGGTGAGCGCAAATGGTCGTGGGTATCCAGTCATCTGCGTCGAGAAGCGCAAAAGATAGTCCAAAATCGGATATGTATATCTCCCCACGCTGGCCCACCAGAACGTTGGAGCCTGTCAGGTCACCATGGACGACCTTGGAGCAATGAACTATGTGGGAAAGAATCGATAATTTGATCCGCGCCTACTCAGAGGTCACTTACGGTACCGCAGACCGCTAGCTATTTCATGAAGCTGGAATCAAGAGATCAAAGTACGGTCCGAGTGTTGAGAGAGAGAACCTACGATGATGAATCGGCGTTCCGCTGTGAGATGGCTGTGACTCCGGTGGATGAAGTCGGTCAGGGAACCTTCGCTCATCCATGGTGTGATGAAACAGGGGATCGGTCCGAATTCGTAGGTAAGCCCAATCAGAGGCAGGACATTCCGATGGTTTAGCTTCCTCCATGTTCTGAACTCCCTCTCAAACGTCTATGAGAGGGTATATTTATCAACGCCATCGTGCAGGGTGGACTGTAGACCAGCTTCACCTTGCGAACCGTCGTCATGTCTGATTGACTATAGACGTATTTGGGGCATTTGACGACGACCTATGATTCGTTACTACACGGGAAGGACACTACCATGTTGATGGAAGTTGCGAACCACTTCAGGTTTTGGACCTCGTCCGATCAGGTAGCACTTGATCGCCACGCAGAATCCGCCATGGAAAATCTCTGGTCGGCCAGGGATACACTCTAAGCGAACTTCTGAGTTCGCTACAGGGACACTGCCGAGGAAAAGATGGGTTCCCTCTACTTTTTGATTTGCACGAAACGCACCCTTGGTGGACGACTGCAATTGCGAGGTTAGCGCGTGACTGGAGTTGTGCCCAGAAAATCTCCAGCATATTGCGAGTCAGAGACCTGGGGATCTAGTCGCTGAGGGAGGTCGGAGGGGTGAGGTCGGTGAGGGTGAAAAGAAGACCTACCAAATGACCATCGCTCTCTGCCATTATATTTTCCATCGAAAACGATGGGCTTGGTATGGGAGATACCCCATTCATTGCGGTCTAGTCGGATCCGCCTGCACAGCAGATGCATCGCCTTGGCATCGTTGCTGTGGGCGCGGCCAATTCGTTGACCGACTCTTCCTTGTCGTCGGTTATCTTACTGTTGTGTTATCGTCGTGGTCTGTCCGCTCGTTCTTACCACTGCTATGTTGCGGCTTGAAGGTATAGTATGCTGCTTTCGCAGCCGCTACGAAGACAAGGTGCATCGCCACTTCAATATCCATCATCCGCGAGGCTCCAGAATTGCTGATAGCTTCTGTAGGAACATTACTTGGCAAGCAACGAGACTCACCACTACCACGATGGATTCGACGACGACGACGACGCACTAACTCTAGAGCCAATGCCCGAAGAAAAGAAAACCGCACATTATCTTCACTGGATGGAGCCCACGCCCTTCGTGTCCCCATGTAGCGCGGCCATTCACCTCCAACAATCGCATGGGTATCGTGATACACTTTTGCAAGGTAAATTTTGTGTTGTAAGTCAATTGAAGTGGATTAGCCGCATCTGTGACTGACTCCGTCGCGTTAGCTCAAAGACTGGGCTACCGCTCTTCGTGCATGTCAGTAGCTTTCGTCTGCCATGTTTCTTCAGGTTGCTCAATTGCCTGTCCTGTAGGTCATGCCAACGGTATCGTGCATGGTAATTTAACACCAGCAAGTCCACGCTATCTTTACAACGACTTTGAATATCTAATCTCAACCTAATTTTCCTCCAGGAATCACTGACAGTTGATGTGGCTCGTGGAACAGGCATCCTGCTCGAGCCACCGCACCACGGCTCACTGTACCAATGGACGGGATCATCCCCGGACAATGATCTTTACAATGTTCGCTGGGCAGCAACTGAGCTGTTCTCCGTCGACGAGAATAATCTGCCGACAACAATGAGTGATGTCTATTCTTTCGGGTGTCTTATGCTTCAGGTTTATTCATCCGTCCATGTTCATATATAATTTCTGATCAAGATTCGCTAGATGCTGACTGGAACTGTGCCTTATTGTGGTACGAAGAGAGTTGAACAGGTCGTATACTTGAAGTATCTAGGAAGAGAACCCATTGACGCTCAAACCCCCAAGGTTGCGGATCGCTATATCACGTTTATGCGTCGGTGTTGGTCTTTGAAACCAGAGAAGAGACCTACTATGGACACCGTTGTTGACTTCATCCACGACGAAATGAAGAGGCTCGAGAGTCAACGAGATCATAACTTTGATGCGGATCAGAGTCTAGAGTCGCTTCGAGCTTAGCCTGTGCGCCATTTCAGTGGTCAATTATGCGACTATTTATTCATGTCTCATGCGTGTAGCATACATGATCTCACTTCTTACAAGGCCCATCTTCCTCTATCTTGAGTTTATGCCTGTTCCACGTAGATGTTGTCGTCAGGTACCACATGCACAAAATTTGACCGTTTCTTGAGTAGCTGTTCAATTACCCGGATCTGGGGTGTGTCAATAATCTCAGCCACGGTCCCATATGTCGTGTATTCTCGGGTTATGTGCCAGATCAGCCGTCGAAGCTTGGACTGCTGGTGAACATCTACCTTGCCTGAGCGTTCGGCGTAATATAAAACTTTGTCAAAAGCGCGTTTCCCCAACAGGATGGCTTCGCCTGATAATGACGCACCGTTGAGGGGGGACTCGGTGATGGACCGCCGCGCTCCGCCATTACACTAGAAGGCAACAATACTGAATGTGCACCATTCAGTCTCCCAGGCGGTATATGTGCTAGTTATAGGTAACTAGGCAAGCTGGTATGCTTACATCGGGATTCAGGCGAGGCAGCCTCTTTGAGAGCACCCGGATGGTTGCTGAATGTAAAGCCACTCTGATGACTAACGGAGCATCAGTTGTTGCATATAGTGTAGCCTCGTGTTCGTCGATTACCAGGCACTGGATCAGCGTTACGTGGGAGGCCTATCTGATCCGTTCATTATAGTTCGGGCTCAGGGAGGAGAATGAAGACCGGGACGTGTCATGTGGTATGCACGCGACAACCCTCCAGTTTCATCCATTGAAGTATTCGTCATCAAGCATCGAGAAACTAGAAAGAACCGGTCGCGCAGCCCACGCAGAACGGAGATGATTGACATGAAGATCCGCGTTCCTCCGAGCGGGCTGCCTTCCCGAGCGCTACTGCCATGTCTACCTTGAAACACTTTCTCAGAAGATGTATAATATATCGTACTTTTGCGTTCAACAATGGATGGGATCATGTGCATATAAATGTGTACTCCTGACAAAGGCACCGTATTGGCAAGTGGAGAAGGCATGAAACCTAAGCCCTTACCGCATGCCACTCAACCTCGTCTTTTTACCCGCGGTTTCGGGAATTCCAATGGCACGCTGAGGACGGCTCTCTTCGTTTCTCCAGCGCTATCAGGAAGACCGAGTCGCTTGAGGTCGTGTGTTGTCAACTTGCTGATCTTACAACCCAACGATTTGAATAGCGCGTCGATCCTAACAGTGGAGTCGTAAACTCGAACAGATGCACACACATACCAAACGGTGACTCACGTGGAAACTTTTTGACTCAGATCGCTCGCAATGAGCGTCGTGTCAGTTGCATAATCGTCGACACGAAGGCATAAGGCGAACATATGTGAGAGTAACAGTGTCTCGGTTTGAGATGTCGATTGTGGTCTAGACAGCAGGAGTCAGTAAATCCGATCCATTAGCCATGAAGTATAAGAATTCCTAACTCTGTTGAACCTCTCGGAGTCACCGTGAATCTAGACATAAGGCCATCGATTATAATAGAAGGGACGGCAAAAAGCTTCTCGTGCACAGTCGACTTATCGAATCTACGACTAATCAGGCTGCGGAAGGACATCATGATCGAGATGTACATCAGGATCTTGCTGGTCATGCAACGAAGTATATCAACTCACACTGATCACAGACAAAGCCGAAGAGACTCACATGTGTGTCTTACTCGGGGACGGGGAAGAACAAACGAGATTTAGGTGTTGGTTGACCCAGTTCGACCGTCGATACGTGAGAAGGGCTTTCCGCTCCTCACTCGAGTTAGCTTGCATGATCGCCGAGGGGGATAGGGTCTTCCATTCCACTTCTGGGATGACGTTGTGCAAAGGGTAGATTTCAGACGGGGTTGAGGCACGTTGGTTAAATGGAGGCACCAAGCGTGTACTGTCGGCTGTTGCTCGCGCTTCCTCTGTAGTACGTTGTTCAATTACCCAGATCCTTGTCATGCAGTGAATGAGAACATACCCTTGGAAGGCAAAGTTTGTGTATTCCGTTGAATGCTCTCCTGTAGGTGATCTGCAACCGTCTCCATCGCAGATACATCCACCTTGTTTCGTTCTTGGGCCCTGATGGCCTGCTTGGCCTTCTTGGTACCAAAGGATTCGCCCAGAGCAGCGCGAGCTTCAAGGCGCTGCAAAGTAGAAACTTCTGTGGGCTTGAGAGACTTGAGAGCTTTGACCTGGTGTGTCAGGATGTGGAGGGGTGCCTCGCGAATCGTTGTTGTCTTGGTGCGTTTGTTGTGCACCGCGACGAAATACCTGAACCCAAGTACGCACGATCGGTCGAGGTGAGGATACATAGTATGGTTTGGAGACGCACCTAGATCCGGTGGATGCCCGCCGACTTGTTGAGGGGAAAAAGTCGACGGCATCGGTCTCACCGGCAACTAATGTGGGCAGCTCTGCAAACTCGGTATCCTCAGTGACAGAAGTCTTTTCTGTCTGGTAACACCGGAACGAGGTGGACTTTGGTGGTTTGACAGCAGGAAAATTCACTGTGGTGGCGACGGACACCTTTAAGTGGACGACCACGAGCAAGCGTTCTGGTTACTCACCAAGGACAGGGCCCAGCTGCGATTTTGGCTGGCCAGACAGCGCGAACGAGACCTTGGTCTCATTGTCGTCGCGCTTTCGCTTTTTTGAGGACGACGCAGTCGCCATATCACGGTTTGGTTGACGTTTTCGCCAGACTTTGATCAATTGGCTCAGACTCGGTCACTGGGAGGAGCCACATCACACAAGAACAAGGTCTGTGTCTTCACCACACTATGTCCACGTCGTGTGTCGTGCTGACGCCGTCGCCAGTGTGGCCATCGTGCTCGACGTCGCCCTAGTTGCTGTATCGTTACTCATTTTGTCGTTGCTCCACTGCACTGACCAGTGTCGTGCATCCGTTGCTCTGCCACCATGTCCGAGCATCCCTCTCGACGTCAGAGTCCATCTATGCCTCCAATACTGACCCACGGCATCAAGCAAGAAGACGAACAACTAACAGTAGACTGTCCACCTAAACTTGAGGACCTCGACGATGTCAAGCCTCCACCAGAGACACCATCCGTCAAGACCGAGCCCTCACCCCCTCCACTCAAGCGAGAAAAGTCAGAGTCAAGCACACCGGCACCCGCTAACGGGAGGCCCAGACGCCCAGGTCCTCAGCTCATAGGCGACCTTCCCCTTGCAGAGGAGGAAGCCCGAGCGACCTTTACCGAGCTCATCGAAAATCACTACCAATACAGCACGCTCGGACGTTCACGGGAGGCCCTGGAGAGCATGACGTGTGACTGCGTCTATGAGCACGGTCAGTTATATGGTCTTTCATCTTAGCGGTAGTCTTGAATACGTAGTAACCGCTTGCTTTCTGGTGACGTTGTATGGTCGGGCGCCTTTTCGTCGTTGCAGGAGTGGATGACCCCTCGGATGCATGTGGACTGGGCTCGGACTGTATCAACCGGCTCACGCAGGTGGAGTGTTTGCCAGACGACTGTCGATGTCAGTCCCACTGTCGGAACCAGCGGTGGGTACACGTGTCTCTCCACTAGCGCTCATCTAAACCCCATCAATTCTAGGTTTCAACGGAAGGAGTACGCCAGCATCGAGATTGTCTTGACGGAAAAGAAGGGGTATGGGTTGCGGGCCGCCTCCGACATATCAAGGTATGCTCATCCTTCGCTCATATCATCTGGAAGCGATTTACGATGCGCATGGGGCGTGACAGGGATATGTTTATCTACGAGTACATCGGTGACGTCGTCTCTCATCCGTCATTTATGAAGCGCATGCGAGAGTATGCAGAAGAAGGCATCAAGCACTTCTACTTTATGATGTTGCAAAAAGATGAGGTGCATATTTTCTTACTTCTTATTATAACCTGCTCACCTTCTCCATGACTTAGTACATCGATGCAACCAAAAGAGGCGGCATTGGCCGTTTCGCGAATCACAGTTGTAGCCCGAACTGTTATGTCGCCAAGTGGCAGGTAGGCGAACGCGTCCGGATGGGCATCTTTGCCAGTCGGCCTATCAAGAAGGATGAGGAGTTGACATTTAATTATAACGTGGACCGATACGGGTATGTGCACCTCTCCACTTCAGAGGGTCGAAGCTTGGGTGACGTATGACCATTAGGCATGAACCACAGCCCTGTTACTGTGGAGAACCGAACTGTGTGGGCTTCCTTGGCGGTAAGACGCAAACAGACATCGGTGGAATGGACGATCTCTACCTCGAAGGTCCGTACCTCACTTCTCATATTCTTGCGACCTAATTACATCTTGTCTCGGCAGCCCTGGGAATTAGCGATGAGGTAGAAAAACTAGGACTCAAGGGCAACAAGAAGAGAAAGAGCAAGAAGCTCGATGAGGACTATATGGTACTTTTCATGCCATGATTCATCGTTCTATCCTTGATCACCAATACTTTTTCACAGCCCGAACTCAAGCCTTTGGTCGAGAAAGACGTTCCGAAAATCGTACAGGCAATTCGGCAGACGCAGAGCAAGAAGGTCCTCTCCAAGCTCCTCACTCGAATAAAGGTATGTTACGCTGTCGATGTTCGGCGTCGGCGCATTGACTAACCTGGGTAATGACAAGATCACGGAGAACGAGGCAGCCCTACGTCAAATCATGCGACTGCGTGGGTTCAGTCTTATGACGAACATACTTCAAGACCACGCCAAGGACACGGAGGTCACCATTCACGTATGTTTCCCATCTCCTTCGGGCTTCGTCTTGCTCATTCCGGGGTCGTTTCTCAAAGGCTCTCGAAGCCATGGTCAAGTGGCCCCTGATTCAGCGGAACAAGGTAGACGACTCCAAGATCAGAATTCCGGTGCAAGTATGCGCAGAGTCGGAAAATGAGGTCATGAGATCGCTGGCACTAAAGGTCAGTTCGTATCGTCCGTGGGGAGCCTATATATACTCACATCACCCACCAAGCTGCTTGATTATTGGGATTCCCTCGAGGTAGCTTACCGTATACCAAAGCGTCTTAAGGTCGCATTCCGTCACGCTAATACCACGGCCAATCGCTTACCATCACATACATTTGTTTCTAGAATGGCGAGGAGGCCTCAGACTCACCTTCTATCATCATCGAGTCACGCGATGACAATCGACCTCTCAAGAAAACGCGCTGGGAAGGCGATGATATCCAGTTCAAACCTGCAGCACGGGCCGCGCCACAACTTGGAATACCTGTACTTCCGCATATACTACAGGGGTTTATGTCTCCCCTGTTGGAAACCGTCAACCCCCAGGCGAGGAAGAGAGAGATCGCGGATATCATTGCTGCTGCGAATGCTGCGGCTGAAGCAGAGTCTGCGCGAGTAGCTGCCGCCGCCGCCACTGCAGCAGCAGCGGTGGAACCCACTCTTGAAGTGGTGAAGAAGAAGCCGAAAGCGCCGAGAAAGCCACAGTCAAAGGAGGAGAAGGAGGCGAATAAGGAGAAGAGGCTGCTCAAGCTCGTGGGTGCTGTGGTGGTCAAGTGCATGAGCAAGTGCGCTGGGAAGATGGAGAACGACATGTTCAAAAAATATGCCAAGGAGGTGCGTTCCTTCTGTGTTACTTCGCTCGCCCTTTTTCTTATGTGTACGACCCTG
This sequence comes from Tylopilus cervinicoccineus, assembly GCA_038094635.1. Classification (NCBI taxonomy): domain Eukaryota; kingdom Fungi; phylum Basidiomycota; class Agaricomycetes; order Boletales; family Boletaceae; genus Tylopilus; species Tylopilus cervinicoccineus. The sequence continues at coordinate 13,761 of JBBPUK010000084.1, forward strand.
CGACACGTCCGATCTTGCGCCGCACAGCTGACCCACATCATCACTGAAAAAGAGAAGAAGTCGACCTCCTATATAGAGGGTCGCCTGGACACCTTGTCGGACGAGAAAGTCGTCAAGATCAAAAAGTTTGCCAAGGAGTACATTGCCAAGGTTCTCCGAAAACTGGAAAAATCAAAGTCCAAACACGTGAGCGGGTCCAGCAAGCCCTCGTCGTCGTCGTCGTCGTCGCACCACAACCACCGACACCGAGATCGGGGGGACCGAGACGGACATGGGCCCTCGGGGTCCCTGCCGTCACGGTCACCAGACGCATGCCGGGAAGGCGAGGATGGGGATGGAGAAGACGTCGATATGGTCATGTCCGTGGAACAGGCTATGGATCTCGGCTCTGACAGCGAGGATGGTGATGGCGATCACGGCCCAGCTGACGACGGCAATGCGGAGGTGGACATAGACATGCAGCAATCATCCGACGAGATGGATCACGATCCATCGCCGACGGAGGGCGTGTCATCGCACGTCCATCCTCCCGCGTCGGTGAGCGTGACGCCCATCACACCGCCGCAACAGCAGACACTCGACCCGAGGTTGAAGCACCGGAGCGAGGAGACGGGTTGGGATCCAGATGCGATCAGGGTGGCCAACGGACTGAGTGAGGTACATGCTTAGGGTCGTCGATCCTCGTGCTCTTATTTATTGTAAGACTATCATTACACTGCAGCACGCACCAATTTTTCTATCCCTTACCTACACAGCTATACACCGGATTTCTTGCCCCCATGCACTGTATGTTACCCAAAAACACGTGATTGATCACATGTTTGAATAACAATGTCACGTGATATGGATGTGTTTCCCATTTCCCAACATTCGAGTATTGTCTGGAACGAGCGCGACGATGCTCCCGCCCGCCGTCGCCGAGCAGCAGGCCAAGCTTGGTGTCTCCGCAGAAGAGAGCAAGGAACAGCGTCTGAAGCGACAACAAGCCCGGTTCCGTGATCGCGGTGGGTCTGTGTCCGTTCCTTGTACGTCGTGGACATGCATCGACGCGCTAGGCCGATTCGACAGGGCGTTCGTGCCGTCTACTTCAAACCCGCTTGTGGATATTCTCCTTGCGCGTACCGTTTCTGGTGAATCACCCTCCAAGGCTTGTCCAAAGGATGTCTCGGCAAAGCGCCTTTCGCCTCGCAAGCCTCGCCAGGTATCACCGACTCGCAAAAGGGGCGCGGCCGTCGCTACGAGGACGAACGAGGTTGTAGCTGGTTCGCCGCCCTATTATATGATCTGGTCTATGTTTTGAGACTGCATACAGCACGTTCCAAGCCATCCTCCCGCAAGGGGAAGGCGAAAGCTAGCGGATCAGAAGGTAAGATCTGGCTTCTCTCATGCTGAACACGGTTTGTATAGACTTGGTTTACAATACTCTCAGCCGACCCAGCCACAAAGCCTTCTCCGAAGCGTCGTGGCATGGTGAAGGGTAAAAGGAAAACACCAGGTGCGTTCCCCTTTCCACCCGTTTGTTCTGTTCTCAGATATCTTTGTTATAGACCCTGGCTCTGCCACGGACCAACCACTTCCTGCTAGGTCCAGGTCCACGTCAAAGGGAAAGGGAAAGCAGCGGGCTAATCCGCCTGCCTCGGAGGGAAATTCGACGACAAAACCGAAACCAAAAGTAAAAACAAGACTCGTAAAGGAAGTGGTGGGGATACTCGATTCGGGTATGTACTCGATCCCCGACTCTTTCTATACTTATATCCTGGGATATAGACGACGATCAAACCCTTGTCGAAGTTTCACGTAAGGCTGAATCAAAACCAAAGAGGAACATACGACATGATTGCGATAGTGAAACTGACGACGATCCACCCATTATCAGAAAACATGCTATGTCTCGTGTGGACGATTCGAGAACATCCAATATAAAAACTACCGTGCATGCCAAGGCCGAGAAGATTGCTGACATGGGAGGTTCGAGAAAGAAGATGCTAGAGGATGAAGAGGAGAGGTGGCAGGATAAACCCAAAACACTCACGAAGAAGCGGCTGGTACTGCGTGACGAGGATGAAGACGTAGCAATTCCACCCGCTAAGAAGGGAAAAGCTACGGGCTTGACGTCTATGAAACACAAAGTTGCGTTCGAACCCGAGCCCGCACCGCGTCCGATCAAGGACGTTGAAAATAGGAAGGGCTCCAAAGCCACTCGGAAAGACAAGAGAAGGGACAAAGCCGATTCTGTACAGGATATTGTTGAAGTTGCAGAAGATGGCAACGGGCGACCTCCTGAGCGCGCCTCTGAACCCAAGAAACGGAGAAAGGAGGATGTCAAGTGTGATGATCGGCCTCGGAAGCTTGTCAAGTTCTCGGAAATAGGGTACGTTCTTAGGCCTGTCACACTACGAACGACTCACGTTGGCAATTGTGTGATCAGTGCTCCCCACTCGTCGTCCAAGAAGCTGAAGGAAAACAAGCCCGACGAGAAGCGTGAACATACGTCCAAGTCAATCGCCGAGGACGACTCAGATGCATCGCATCCCAAGTTAGCCACGAGGCCGAAAGGACCACCGCGTGAGGTGCTCGAGAGGATCAAGGCGAGCGCAATGCGACACTTGCGATGTGTGGACAGCGAACCGGACGAGCTGGATTGCCTTTCGTGAACATGATTGGAGGCAAACCTCACGACTGTCCAACTCGCGTCTGGGACGTCCGGCTTGTTGGCGGGTGTGCGTACATACGGCAATTTGACCGAGCATCTCATCTGCCCGAGGTTCCCTGCCTGGTCATTTTCCCACCACCTTGATCACAGTCTATGGTGGTGCTCCCGAACACCATTCTCCCAACGGGAAGGCAATATCTATGTTAACATGATTTAATCTTATCCCAGCCGTGCATATTTGTTGTGTATGTAATCTGATTCGATGCTTTGTACCTGACTTGAGTGGACAGTTTCATTTCGATATGGCACACTTGGAAGCGACTGGTTCGCTATTCTGTGTTACATTCACCTCTTTTGGCCGGTACAAGGGACAGTCAGTCGGGCTGAGGGGTGTCTCTCCCGCCAAGAAGCCGATTAGTACGTCTCGATTACTTTGTCGCGCAGAACGTGACTGTGTCTTGCTGGACAATGGTGTAATTTATTGCACCGTCCATAAGAGAAGATACGCTTGGACGATGTAGTCCTCAGCAATCTTTGTATTGACGATGAGCGACGGGAAGAACTCACGTGTGAGTGGTAGTTTGTCATCTCGGTTCTTCCTGCTGTTTATCAGATGTACGGGCCTGTTCTGTGCCCTTATGGTAGGCTCGGACACAGCTCTCCATACCCGCACTAGTACACCTAACGTTCTGACGACTGATCAAAAGATAGTTCCTGCATCTGAGCGACAGGGGCGGCTGCTCCGACGCTACGGCAACACGTAAAGTTCTGTCACGTTATGACTTGACGAGCCCATCCCACCCCTTCGTTCCCCGGTGACCAACACCTTTACCTTGACGTTGTCAGCAGTGTTCAAGAGTTTGGCTTGAGCGTGACGCCAGGTCTAACCTACCTAGGGCCTTGACACAACATCTGCATGCCTCGATAGAGGCAGAGGACAAGAGAGCCTTGTCGCCATCGAGCTGCTTCTATAGTGTATATTTATCCAGATGTCATACGATGGACGAGGCCCGTGAAACGGTGCATGTTGGGTCTGAGCGCCAGATCACGAAAGTACATACACTAAAACGACAACTCGGATATTTTTATTTCAGTAGGCACTCTCTCGTCTTCGTAGTTCCCATAAGTAGTACCTCAGGGGGAATGTCCCCTCTGGCGGTCATGAGAATTTGCGTCTGTGCTGTAAAACAGTGTGCTGCCTTTGTCGAGCGAGGCTGCTACGGCGTATCCTCTGAGATTCGGTGACACAAGAGTAGGTGAGCGACACCACCGTGTGCATGTCATCAAGTCATGAGACCGAGTGCCCAGATGTTTCGCAAGTGACTTGCCCTGTTGACATCGAGTGCTCAGCCCCGTCGTGCAGCACGGTAGACCACTTCATAATACATGACTGATATCTTACTGTATTAGGAGTGAGTCGAGTTGGACACTGCGACCTCCGTTGCTGCATAGCTGGTGATTTAGTGGCTGCAGAGGATTTCACAGGGTTTGAAGCCCCTCAATCTTTCCGCTGAGCGAGACAGATATTGTTGGTCTTTTCTTTGCATTACTACTGATGTCCGTTTACCCTTTTTGCAGTGGGATGATCTGAATTACGATCGCTTCATTGAGGACGACAATGTCAAGCCTGGAGATGAAATGAACTCGGTTCAACAAGGCTTTCTATGCTCATCCACAGAGCATCGTATGTTCGATGATTATTCCATTGGAATCAACCCTGATGTAAGACATCATCCATTAGCACATCGCTCATCTGACAACTCCCCCAAGGATAGCTCGACTCCACTACCACAGACATTTTCCTGTCTTTGCTCGACCAGAGCATGTCTCAGTGCTGCCGTGCCCACATCCGAGAGAGCGGAATCGCCACTGCCAGGAGACGATGATCGCAGTGCTGTCGAGCGCAGCTACCCAGGCAGAGTCATCCACCAAAGGCCAACACCACTCGAACGCTGTGCCTGTCGTCGTACTCTCGCATTCCTTGAGAAGCGTTGCGCTACAACGGGCATTCGTATCGTTCTCCTTCCGACGGACCCACTGACACAGCATGGGGGTGCTCCACGAGGGGTGCAGACAGTCTATCCGCGCCATCTGCGCTGACAATGTCATACACTTCACCTCACGCTCCGCCTGCCACCTCTGCAAACCTGCTCTTGCTTGCAGACGCAGGTCCGAGATGGATGGCCAGCGCTCGGTGTTTAGCGTACCCGACGAAGACGCATATATGCGTGTCTCTGAGCCGGGACAGAGGTGTGGCAAAGAGCGGCTAGGATAGATCGAGCGGGCGACGCAACAGATGCGCTCCGTGTCAATTACTTGCACGGGGCAGTCTTCACAGATCTGCACTACCTTTTGGGTCCTCCCCCACGACGCGGTTGTTGGATCTTCATGGCCGGCCTACTCGTGACACAAGGTTGGGTGTTTATTTCGTATGTTATGTAGCAGGGACGGAATTGATTTTGGGGGAGAATAAGAAGCATCTGTAGGTTCGTCCGAGAGACAGACCAGATGTACAAGAAAGTCAGGTCAGTGGATGCATTATTTTTTGATAGAGTACAGAGGGCCTCCGTAAAACATTACCCGATTGGAAGGACCTTTTGAGGCCTGTTGACCAATGCATCGGGTGGACGAGTATATGTTCAAGCGTCAAAGGATGCTGCAAAGACGGTCTAGATATTAAATTGCCTCAGGCCCGGGTGACATGAGCGCTATACGACACCAGAGGCAGCCGGCCGAACAGCATCCTCGTCTCTACCTATCATCATGCGTGAGCATCCCAATCCCATCCCACAACAGATGTTACCGCTCACCCTCGAAAAACTTTTGCAGAAATGTGCGCTGTGGCCTCTCGTTTGGCTCAAGGAGAACACCCATCACATGGTCCGTCTGCTTCCAGCAGTTGAGGACCTCCTGCAAGTCCTGGCGGCTCTTGTGTATGAGCAGGTCGACCGCACGCGGGTCGGTGACGTGCCGGTTCGCCTCGAACCTTTGGCGGATGCAGTGTCGGACGTAGGCCGGGGTGGCGGGGACGGCGTACAAGGTGATGATGTCGGGTGCCTGCGTAGCGTTCCCGGGGCTCAGCGAGGTGCTCAATGTCAAGGTCCTGGAACGACTCACGGCGCGGACCCAGCCTCTGTAGAGGTCGATGACACGCCTACGCGCCTCTTCTGGGCTGTGCGACATGCGCGAGACCTGCGCCAGGCGGGAGGGTATCGTCGCCATCGTGTGCTTGTTTCGAGAGTCTCTCAAACTTGGGCGGCTCGGCACCACATCCGATTAGTCAGCAATCCAGTCCAGCCTGCCTTCTTATCTTCCCTGCACGTTTCGCTCGTCGAACATGGTCAGAGGAACAGGCAAGTACAGTCCCCGCACTTGACTGAGCACACGAAATCTAACACGCGCTCTTATTCGCAGGAAAATTCAACAAGACCAAGCGCGGGGGCGGCAGGAATTTCAGGTGAGTGCGTTGTGTCTCTTTGAGTGGTAGGAGATGAGATCGGACGGTGCTGACGGTGCGGATGGCGTGGCTAGTCGGGACATGGTGCTCGATGATGATGGGATAGCTGTATCGAAATCGTATGTGCCCTCTCGTCACTCTGAGCGTTCGCGCTCTATGACCGCCATCGTAGGACTCGTCGTAAGAACGTTGAAGACGACAGCGATGAGGACGACGAAGAGGATGTGGTAGAGGAAGAGGAGGAGGAAGAGGAAGAGGAAGAAGAGGGCAAGGCAGCTGGACCGAGCGCACCCGCAGAACCCGAACTAACTCGCTCTGAACGACGTGAACTCAAGAGGAAACAGGCCGCCGAGAAACAGGCTCAGAAACAAGGTATAGATGAAGAAGACGAGGATGCGGATCTCATCAATCCCAATCACGTGGAGAAGAAACTCAACATATCAGACCTAGGCTCGCAACAGTTGAGTCGCAAGGAAAGGTAAGGCTTTGATGTTCCGATCGCGTTGCCGCCTGCCAGTGGTCGCCCAACTCTCAATCGTGCTGACCGTGGTCTCGTGTGTTTAGGGAGGCAAAGGAGAAACAAGATGCCAAGGATCGTTATTGGAAGGTAAACACTTTAGTCAGTGACTCCAACGGTGTGCCACGTCTCACTCGATCATCAGCTTCATCTTGCTGGCAAGACAGAGGAGGCAAAGTCGGATCTAGCTCGTCTGAAGAAGATTAGAGAAGAACGTGAGGTCGCACAGGCCAAGCGTAAGGCCGAGGCCGAAGGTCTGTATCTTCACCTCCCTAATCCCGTATTCAGACTTGACAGTGCATCGCTTCGTACAGCCAAAGCAGCAGAGATAGAGGCCAAGAAGGCAGCCATGAACGGGAAGCGTATTTAACCCTACGCGGTATCAAATAGCTTGATGTATGATTTACTATCACCCGCACGCTCGAGTTGCTGTAACTGTTCCGCTGTTTCTTGAACCTGTATTTTGCGAGTGACGAGCTCATCGTATACCTTTCTTGTCCGTGACTACCTTGTCATCTAATAATCCCAGACGTCTTCTTTGTGCGCGTAATTAGGACCACCCTCACGACACGCTGATAAGATGAGTGTGACCGCTGCTGATAGCGCTGATTTATGATCACGGGTCGACCGCCTATGTGAGGGTATAACGAATACAAGTCGATTGATCATCGTATTTTGTACACAAGGTGGTAGATAGAGAATAATCACAACGCATATTCCACAACATCGAAACCACGGTCATAATCCTATATATCCAGTTTCGAACTCGAGACTATCATATCGTGGCAAACAGGCTAAAGCTTGGCCCACGTACCACACTTGGCGCGCCAGCGCTCCTCCGCTTCGCCCCACACCCATTCGGATTCACCCTGCCACGCCCATCCATCCTCGATCGACGTGCGCACACGATCGAGTTCTTCCGGAGTACCGTGGATAGGTACAGAGCCGTCCGCACAGGCAGAGAAACTATAATATCTGCCAATGTTCCGAGATTGTTCGACGATGTTGTTCGCAAACGGCAAACGGACTTGTTCGTAAATCCTGAGCGCGTCGGCTACGTTTCCCAGGTCTGTCAACTCGTGCGTCAACAAGCGTCCCAACACATATGCGTCCTGCCGTCGGAGTAGACAGCGGTGAATCAGTGTAGATCTAGGGAGCGTTGGCTAGGACACCCACCTCCATCGCCTGTCCCGCGCCTGCACCAAAGTGCGGCTCCATGCCATGCGCCTATGGTGTCCTCAATCACTGTTAAGTTGACCATAGACTGAGGAGAAGCTTACTGCATCCCCAAGCAAGGCGACGCTGCCGTCTACATATCGGGGTAATATCTGGTGACAATGCAGTGCCCATCTCGATGGTCTTTCGACGCACTGACGATTATCAGAAAAAAGGTGAAAGCAGGCGACAAGGATAGTAATGAGTACCTTTGCTAATGCCCTACATTGAAGTTCCCAGTCTTCGAATTGGTCCGAAACCTCACGCTCAGAGACGTCTGCTACCCAGCGACCTTCGAATTTTGTTCCGAATGCACCAATGTTGTGAAGGAAGATGACAACATTGATCAGTCGTCCCTGGGAGATGGGATATGCTACGATATGCTAGGTGATTGCGTATTGGTCAGCAACGAACAAGGTCTGACGTTGTATATTGTCCCTGCCTTATTCTTTCCAAGATGCTATGTGCAGACGTGAGCGAGCGCTCCACTGGCTGTAATACGAACATAGCATACCAGCGTCAGGCCCCTCGGCAGTTCGACGTCGGGGTACTCCTTCAGAAGCTTCGCAGTCGGTACTAGGCTCCTATAAACCAACATACCCGTCCACACAGGATCCATGCATCCGAGCAATTTATCTCTCGAGTCATTATCCTGCGCCTCGGAAGCAAGCTTCTTGTACATTGTTTTGCGTGTTGCTGAGTGGACACCATCGGCTCCGACCAGCACGTCCGTCTCGGCGCTAGAGCCATCTGAGAAATGCAGCGTCATTTTCCCGGTCCCGGAATTAACGTCGTGGGATATGAGCTTCTTAGAAGTGTGGATCTTGCAAGAAGCGGGAACATGCCGTAGGAGGAAATCTATAGTGTCTTTTCTGTGGACCGTCATCATCCCACCTGAAAGACGTACAAAGAAGAGTCAGACACTATGAGCCGTTGAACGCGCCTCCTCACGTTTAAACTTTTTCGAGAACCATTCGTATCCATCTCGTTGATCAGATTTTCTGAAGCATGGACCTAAGTTTAAATGGTGTGTTGAGCAAGGGGAACGATGAATAGATGAGAACCGGACAAACCAATGTTTTCCTTTGGAGGTCCAGTGGCCATCTTAATGAGCTCGTCATACATCCCCATCTCCCTCATGATGTCCAAGGTCCTCCCGAAAAATCCGATTCCAGCACCAATGGTGGTGATTGTGGGTCCGGATTCGAAGATCTCCACGGGTAGGTTACCGTACTTGCCGATAACCACGGCCAACATCAGCCCCCCTATTCCGCCCCCGCTACAGAGAAGTCAGCCCCGTCGGGTATGCTACACTGAACCACAACCTACCAGATGGACACACGAAACGTCGATTTCATGAGGAGGTGGAAGTGGGATGGTATCACGAAATAACGGTGTGGGTAAGGATCGGATGCCTACGGGACTAGAGGATATGCCATTAAGTATGGTCGCTGCGCATGCCATCAGCCGTGCTAACACCTGTGGGAATGCATCGACAAGGCTTATTCATAGCGATTGACCCCGTCGTGGTTGGGTACGTGATGGTCTTCCGCCAAGCGTTTGTCCAAACACACATCAGATGTGTGAGTGTGTTCGGCGGTATCCAGACTGACCCAGGAACCCAGACACACTCGTTGATGGGTCTTGGAGCGAGGATGTAGTACGATTCATGAGATAGGACTTGTTCATCCCTGTCCAGGGTGATCAGTTTACCTCACGATGGGCCTCAATTCGGCTGCTTGGCTGAACAAATCAACCACAGCATATGCCTTTCGGGGGTATATTACGTAATGATATCTCTTGTAAGGCGTAGTGCTCGCTCACCTATTCAGGACATAGTACGTTCTTGTCCCGTCCAAGTCAGACTACCATCAACCAGGTTGAAGAACGCCGCTGCGCTTGAATCGCCAGAAAACTGCACTCGTGACATTTTGTCATGATGTTCCATAAGTGAAAGACTGTTGATAGGGGCATTTCCCTTGATATACGTCTTACTCTTACAAAAACACCGTTACATATGTACTTGAAACTCGAGATCATTGCAACCGTATCTTGCAAGCGCGACCGGAACTCATGTATGTGTGCCACACTTTGCGTGCCAGCGTTCCTCTGCATCGCCCCATACCCACTCGGACTCGCTCTGCCACTCTAGCGCATCCTCGACCGACTTACGCACGCGATCCAGTTCTTCCGGGGTGCCGTCGGTAGGTACAGAGCCGTCCGCGCAGGCGGAGAAACTGTAATAGCGTCCGAGATTCCGAGATTCTTGGACGACGCCGTTCGCAACTGGCAAGCGGACTTGCTCGTAAACCTCAAATGCATCAGTCACGTTTCCTGGACTCGTCAACTCGTGCGTCAACAAGCGCCCCAGCACGTATGCGTCCTACCGGTGAGGGGAGTGGGGTGTCAGTGTAGATTTGGGAAGTATTAGTTGGGATACTGACCTCGATCGCCTGTCCTGCGCCTGCACCGAGGTGAGGCTCCATAGCATGCGCCTACAGTGTCCTCAACGACTGTCATGTTGACCACAGACCTCGATTAAGCTTACTGCATCTCCAAGCAAGGCAATCCTCCCATCCACGTAACGAGGTAGTGGCCGGATGGAATGTAATGCCCATCTCGACGGCTTTTCAACGCACTGCGATTATGCCCGTAAGGTAGAAGGAAGCGACGAGAATATAGTCGGGTACCTTCACTAGTGCTCTGGAATGTATTTCCCAATCTTCGAATTGGTCTGCAACCTCCTGTTCAGAAACATCCATTACCCAATGACCCTCGAATGGTGTTCCCAAGGGAGCGCAGTTATGCAGGAAGATGGCAGCATTGATCAGTTTCCCCTGGGAGACGGGGAATGCTACGATATGCTATGCATGCACATTGTCAGCCACAGAAAGTCGGGTTGGTCGTGTTCACCCTACTTTATTCTTTCCAAGATACTGGATACAAAGGTAAGCTCTCCATCGGGACAAACCGGCGATGGGACTTACCGCTGTTACGCCAGCCGGCAGTTCGACGTCGGGGTACTCCTTCAAAAATTTCACAGTCGGTATCAGGTTCCTGTAAATCAGGGTACCCGTCCACACGGGATCAATACATTCGAGTAGTCTCTTTCTGGACTCATCATCATTCACCGAGGAAGCGAACTTCTGGTACATTGTTTGGCGTGTCGCCGAGCGAATACCATCGGCCCCTATTAGCACATCCGTTACGGTGCTAGAGCCGTCGGAGAAATGCAGCGTGATCTCCCCGGTCTCAGAGTTGACATCGTAGGATATGAGCTTCTTCGATGTGTTGATCCTGCAAGAGGGGGGAACATGACGCAAGAGCAAGTCCACCATATCCCTTCTGTGGACAGATACCAACCCACCTGCAGGATGCACATACAGATCAGAAAGTCGTACGAGTTGTCCAACGCGGATCCTCACGTTTCAAACTCTTTGAGAACCACTCGTATCCATCTCTCTGATCAGATTTCCTGAAGCACGGACCTAAATTTGAAGAAGATTTAGGTGATGGAGGTCACGGACAAGGACACGGTGAACCTATGTTCTCCCTTGGAGGACCAGCTGCTATTTCGATGAGCTCGTCATATATCCCCATCTCTTTCATGACGTCCATGGTCCTCCCGAAAAATCCGATGCCAGCACCAATAGTAGTGATTGTGGGCCCAGCTTCGAAAATCTCAACGGGTAAGTTGCCATACTTGCCGATAACCACAGCTAGCGTCAGACCGCCTATTCCTCCCCCGCTATAATGAAGTTGACCTCGTCAGGTACGCAAGAGTGGGTCACGACATACCAGATGGATACATGGAACGCCATTTCACAAGGACGTGCGACGACAGTGAGAGACACGGTCTAGCACGAGAATCAGGATTGAACGACTCACAGCATTTCACAGCAAGCTACTTACACGTCAATGAAGGACCCCGTAGATTTGCTGAGTAGCCGGAACTCGAGGGAGCGCAAAGCACGACCCTGGTCGAAGAGACCATCGATGATTAATCCAACCACAGTCTATGCCTTTCAGGGGATAATTACATAATGGGGGGCATTTCTCCAACTCGTTCAGGTCGTGCCACTGGCAATGCACCCCCGTAATGCGTATGTCCGCCCACCCGATTTTCTAGGACTCGCAAGGCGCTATCCACCTCTACGCCCATAGTACGTTCTCACATCTGCCGCTCGGAGCAGCTTCTTGACTACCACCGGAGCGTGTTCTTGACCCATACAGGACCTGCCATCGACTTTAAGAGCGCCGCTGCACAAAGGTCAGGACCAATTGCACACATGAAATTACCACGTATCGTACTTAGTGAGTGGAAGACGGTTGACAGAGACGTTGCTTTACCTAGATTTTGAAATCAGTCTCACCCTCCCGGACAATCGGCTATGTCCACCTGTAAGTCACCGTTCTTTTGAAGTGGTCGTACACAATAGTGATCACACATCTCTTCGTAGGTACCGAACCGGTGCGTTCTTCCACTTGTTGTAATGGGCGTCAGATACTGACATGTGTTTGCAAGGTTGAACTATGTGCTCTGGCTGCAAGACATTGTAAAGACGTTCGTGCGTGATGATGAGGATGTTCGGGGGATTGACGTGTGCGTATGATAGAACTCGGAAAAATTCGACCTTTTCATCCAACAGGCAGTGGCACCGGAGCCTCGGCCATATATCCTCTGTTGGCATGTCGTTTAGAACCAAGGTGGTTGTTTATTGCTACTGGTAAGCGTGCCTCCTCATGTTCCTCTCCGCTAAGGTTTAGCTGTCTTCGAGATGTCGACAAGGAATCCCTTACGTCGGCTCGGCAAAACGTCGAGAAGAATGGCCTTTCTGACAGAATTGCTGTAGTAGATGTATCTTCTGGCGGATCGACCTTTCAAGCGCTGGAAAGGTCCCCTGCAGTACCGTACACTTTTTTTCATGAAGGCCATGGTCGTGTTTTTGACTTTCTGCACGACAGCTTTCACTTCACAATGTGCAATCCGCCCTTTTATGCCAGCGTGGAGGAAATCGCCCAGTCCATAGAAGCAAAGGAATGCGAACCGAACGCGGTAAATTTCATGAAAGCATATCGAGAACCGTGTTCACCTTGTTCAAGGTGTGTACAGGTGCTGAGAACGAGATGATAACGTCTGGTGGCGAAGTTGCATTCGTCTTGCGCATGTTTGCCGAAAGTCTACAGTATAGGATGCAGTGCAGGTCAGCCCGTTCGATTGCAAAGGTATTCAAACAGAGGTTGAATCAATGCTCATGAAAGATGGTATACCTCAATGCTTGGGAAGATGTCGTCTCTTCCATCGATAGTGGGCCTTTTGCGTGAGCACCAAGTAGGTCTGCATCTTCGTTTGCCGCCCACGACTAAATCTTGAGCCTAATCGAGGTCGACAACTATGGTATCACGGAATTCGTTCAAGGGCAAACTCGGCGATGGGCGATCGCTTGGAGCTTTGGAACCCGTCGTCTTCCAGACGTGTGTAGACGTCTCGTTTTACCCGACCGTCCCTAATGCGACACTCGCTCTACAGTCTCTCGCCCGGATCAACAACCCCGCATTACAAAGCATAATGCCTCCCCGCACCACCCTATATCAACACGTGACGAGTGCCCGATCGTCGGAGCTCCTGCAGGACACGCTACGTCGAGTTCTGAGAGGGATTGAAGGCATTCATGTAGCACCACCTGAATCTTCCGACTCGACGACGGTCTCGTCTGTTCTCGTCACGGCCACCGAAATCACTTGGTCCCGGTCCGCGCGGAGAAGGAAGACGGCACCCCAGGTGTTGCAAAAGACGTCCGAGGGTCCCATCATCATGCAGTGTCGGATTGCCTGTGGGAACGGTCCACATCCGATCGGGGAGAAGCAACAAGCTTCGGGTCCACATCTCGTGTATCAGTGGGTCGATGGACGCGAGCGTGGGGTTCTCGAAAGCTTTGTTAGCCATGTGAATCGCAAAGTCACCGCTGTGGGTTGAAGGCCCTCGTCTTGTCGCCACCTCCTGCGTGGACACTAAAACCGTATATTCTAATTATGTTCCGACTGGTCGGTGTGCATATAATGGTACATAAGATGTGGTCTAATATAGAAGGCCTTGAAGTCTTGCAGGCCGTGCTAGGGTAACACATACCAAAAACAGTGACGTCCAAGCGATCAGAAATCCTCATCGAGCGAACTGGCACATCGCACACGTCAACCACTGACAAGGGAAATCAGCAAAACAGTCACTCACAAGGTTCTGCGAGAGGAACCGTTCGCCGATGGGTTTATATAGTTCACATGGGCCTTGGCGTAATCCGACATGCGCTTCTCGAAAAAGTTGGTCTTGCCCTGAAGCGAAATCATGTCCATAAAGTCAAAGGGGTTCTGCGTATTGTACACCTTGGCATTGCCGAGGGACACCAGCAGCCGGTCGGCGACGAACTCGATGTATTGACACATGAGCTGGGCGTTCATGCCGATCAAGGTCACGGGTAGAGCGTCTTGGGGCGGTCGTCAGCACGTGTGACTCTAGGCGAGGAAAGCGAGAACCCACCGCCGAGGAACTCTTGTTCGATGTGAACGGCTTCCTTGATGATGCGCTCTACGACGTCGGGGTGTGGACGGCGTCGGAGATGGCTGAACAGCAGGCAAGCAAAGTCGGTGTGCATTCCCTCGTCACGGCTTATGAGCTCGTTGGAGAACGTGAGACCCGGCATGAGACCGCGCTTCTTCAACCAGAATATGGACGCAAAGGAGCCAGAGAAGAAGATTCCCTCGACGGCGGCAAAGGCAACGAGACGCTCGGAAAACGTAGAGCGCCGATCGGCGATCCACCTGAGCGCCCAATCCGCCTTGTGTTTGATACATGGTATGGTTTCGATGGCGTCAAAGAGATACTCGCGCTCGGCTGGATCCTTGATGTACGTATCGATGAGAAGGGAATACGTCTCGGAGTGAATGTTCTCCATCATGATCTGGAATCCGTAAAAGGAACGTGCTTCCGCGACTTGCACTTCGTTTGAGAAACGTTCGACCAGGTTTTCGTTCACGATGCCGTCCGAGGCGGCGAAAAAGGCAAGAACGCGAGAGATGAAATGGCGTTCGTTGTCGCTGAGACGATCGTTCCAGTCGCGGATATCATTTGAAAGGTCTATCTCCTCTGCGGTCCAAAAGCAAGCTTCAGCCTTCTTGTACATTTGCCATATCTAGACGGATGGTCAAGGACGGAAGAGAGCACGGGAAGAGACATACTTCGTGATGTCTGATGGGAAAGAGCACGAACCGACGCGTGTCTGGTCTCAATAGAGGTTCCTTGCCTGCCCAGGGGCTGCGTCAGAACAACGACAGACCGGAGCAAGCGGGCATGCATACACTCGGGTAGATCCACCTCGCCCACAAATCTATTACGAAGACCGTAGTCCCTTGTCCCAAGCCCATCAAGACTTTCGGAGGGCGGTGAATGCATGTCGGAGCCATCGTCTTCTGGCTTGGGAGAACCAAGAGACAATGTTGCAGTAGCGTCTATGATCTTGACAAAAGAGTGAGGATCAAGAGAGTACTATCAGTGATCATTACCTGCATGCGTGTTGGGTGTTAAAACGACAAGGGCGTGCCATCAATGGAGACAAGCACGAGAGCAGGAGTCATGACCATGACAAAGAATGCACATATCGAGACTGGTGTTAGGGGTCTGAATGTATCAACGTCGAGGACCTATCGTACAACAGTAGTTTGCGCTATTCCGAGCTACACTTTTCGTGTGCACAAACATAACAGCACACGCGCGGAAAGCTAATGGATCTCCTATTGCACTCGTGTGGATTTCCGCTTCCGCTTCCGCAGCGCAACTTGTGGACTCGACGGAGGGCGACTTGGAGGTTGGGTGAAATATGGCGATCTCGCGACAGCGCTGAGAATAGCAGTGGAGACGTAGTGGCCAAAGATTCCAACCGCGGCCCCAAAGATGCATGCGACCGCGCAGAATACGTAGACTGGATACAACGCGGCTGCGATCGTGCGGACGATCGAAAACGGGATGAGCAGCACGACGTCGAGTGCGATTTTGAAGACGATGGTGACGGGCGAGAGGAACGCGTGAATGACGGACCAGGTGATGCGTAGGGGGTACACGGTGACGAGAAGCAAGCGGGCCGCGATGTGGAACAAGAGAGATGCCCCAGTTAATGCCGACCGCAAGAGAGGGAGAACGTTGGCAATTGGGGGAGGCTCTGCTGTTGGACGGCCGTTTTCGACTGCCCCGGTCGTAGCTGACATGGCAGTAAACACGACCCTGGGCCTCTCGTGCTCTTGAAGCGTGCGTCAAGCGACATAACTCGATGAGATAGAAATACTGACCACTCCTGAGAAGATGTCAAGACTCGAGAAAGGTTGACCGGGGATGGGTTTGACTTTCTTCTTCACATCAGCCGTCATCACGTGAGGGCAGTCCGTCGAGTGATTCTTTGATTACTGACAGAAAAGCCTTGTATCACTCGATGACCGCCAAGATTCTCGGTACACACGGTCAGTACTACCACCAGCGAACAAGTGATGAGCAGTAACTCGGACAGCTCTCGCGCTAGAGATGGTTCCAGAGATCTGAGAGCAACACATGCAAGATTCCAACGAGCGCAAAGCGGACACAAGAGGCAAAGCACGACGTTTTACTTCGCGTCTGTCATCGCGGGCCACTCACGGAGTGCACACGCGACAATCACCATAGCGAAGAATCTCACTGCTCACATGACCTCACTGAATATCACAGCAGGATGAGACGAGGATGCATTCCATCCTCGGATGAGCTTGTGAGAAGTCTAATCTATCAACGCGTTAGAGGTCTTCAAGTCCGGGCGGAAAAAAGGTTTCTACCTAGTGTAATGACATAATTAGTGTTTTACTACCTCAACTTGGAGAATAGTTTTGATCCTGCACAAGCCTGCGAAGGTTGTGAGACGTTCGTGCAAGCAATAAAAGCAAGATAACATACATCAACACAGTGCATCATGCTTTGCACGTCTAGGTTAGTATCTCGAGCAAGCGTCAGTGGTAAATCACATACTGGACTTGCGTTCGCGAGTGTGAATGAAGCTATGTCAGTCTGATTCGCAGGAAGAGACGCGTGACAAAAACGCACATCTAGGAGTACCGTCAATTCATGGTAGAGAGCATAGGTGAGCTACTTACAGTTCCTCCACACAATCCTCGCCCTTGTAGCCTTGGCCGGCCGAAACCTTTTCTTGGCAATGCTCAAAGTGTCGCGCCAGAGGTGCACATTTGGCCGTACTTTTGCACTCTTCACGGATCACCGGGTGCAGCTGACAAGTCAAGGTATGAGCGGTGAGCACAGACTGGTTGCGTGGGCTGATACTGACGTCTTCCGGGTCCTCCGGTTCCTCCTCTACAGGCTGGACCTGTACAACTTCTTCGGTCTGCGTAGACTCTACGACTTCCTCCTTCTCTTCCGCGTCGGCGTGGACGACGTTCAAGAAGGACGAGAAAAAGGCCGAGAGACTCATGGACGCAACTGTTGGAACTGGACGTTCAAACCAAATTTCCGCTGTTTCTGGTTGGTCGGTCTTGGCGAGTTGACGGGGGGCTCTACTTTGAGCGCCGCTCGAAATCTAACCGTGGTTCTCTACGCGAGTGCCTCGGTCCGTCGGTGTGTCTACGACTTTTGCTGTGAACGAGATCTGCAGGACGAGGACAGAACCTTTCATCACAAAGAGTGCTGCCTGCCTGGTGTTTCGCTGGTATCCTTCATACACTTAATGGAGGGCGGCCCTGGTCATATGTCAGGCTTACTCATCATGTGTCTATGCCCGCAGTCACCGAGGCGAGGCTATTAAACGGTGGACGACAGTCCATCACTCCTACATGTTTAGTCGCCTGAACCAGGTTCGCACTGCAGTCGTCTCGTTCGCAACGAAAGCCTTCTCCACAGCCGGCATCGACCCATCTCACTATCGCTCCACAATGACTTCAGGTACTGATTACCATACCCTGGCGGATGTACGCAAGCGCGCTCATGATAGAATAGCATCGCAGAAGCCCGAGATTGCCACTTTTGCGGCAGGTTGTTTCTGGGGCGTGGAACACATCTTTTTGAAGCACTACCCGCCCTCTGAGAACAAGGGAATCTTGAAAACCGCGGTAGGATACACTGGAGGCAAGGACTCGTCGATCAATCCGAGCTACCGGGAAGTGTGTACTGGCACGACGAATCACGCCGAGGCGGTGAGGATCGAGTTTGATCCCGCCGTCGTCACGTACGACGAACTCGTTGGTGCGTGTATGCGGTCGCACGCCTTGTGTTCGGAGCTGATGTGTCCCACTCAGAGTTCTTTTATCGCACGCACGACCCGACGACTGTGAACAGACAGGGCGCGGACGCGGGTACCCGTACGTCGTGAGGACTGTGCGGTCGCATGTGTCTTGATCATGAATCCGTGCAGAGTACCGGTCTGCCATCTTCACGCACAGCCCCGAGCAGGCGAGCATCGCAAAGCGCGTCACGGAGGAGGTGCAGGCCAAGCATTTCACGCCCAAGGGAAAGAAGATTGCTACAGAGATTGTCGAGGCGGGTACATGGTATGATGCCGAGGACTACCACCAGCTCTACCTCTTCAAGAATCCAGATGGATACCAGTGCCCCACTCACAGACTGCATTGGTGATGGTATGTAGAGAGTTGGCAGAATGTATTCGATCAACAGAAACGCCTCAGAGGAATGCAAGCCCGTCCCTTTGTGAGTAACAAGGAGAGTTGGTGCCGAACGGGCGATGTCAATGCGAGCCCCGTCAAAGGGCAGCTCAACTCTCTGCACCGTCGTTTCTCTTCATTGGCGTTTTTGATTGTGGAAGAATCAGTGAGACCAACGTCGAGAAAAAACGAGTGGGTCGCTCCGTGCGTGGGAATATATTACGTGTACACCCCTGTCTTGGTCCCCGTTGACCTTGTCCAACCCGTCTGAACTTGCCATCGCCACGTTACAGAACTGAGCTCGCCAAATACTACGTTTCGGATGACCCGACGAGACAGCGGCGAGTCAAGGAATATCGGTGTACCCCGAACGACAGGCTTCATGTCAGGCCCATGTCCGCCGAATCGCAGGAGCGCCGGTGGCCGCTCACTTGTGTTGCGATCGACGTCCACCTCGATCTCTTGCCCTGCGTTTCAGCCTGGAAAGCGCAAAACGACAGGTCCTCCTCGGAATCTCGCTCGAAGCAGCCGGCCCGCGTGCTTATATAACCAGGAACGACGGCCCTCGTGGAGACCTGAGAATGCCGCTTGCTCACTTCCGTCGACATGCCCGCAGCTCACAAAGTACCAGAAGACCATCCAGTGCACGCATTTCTCGCTGGGCGTGATCCAAAGGTAGAGATATATGTCACCCACATCGACTCTACCAATGCATCCACACGAACGTACGTCCGGCACTCATACATATCATCCTCTGTAAAATCTCATGGCTAACGTGCCCGGGTGTTTCAGACGCCACTTTCTGATGCTAGTGGGAATGAACCTCGTCTGGTCTTTTCTCCTCTTGAGACGCTTATATCGCGGTCTGGATCGGTACGGAGTGTGGTATGTCGTCGGGACACTGGCACCGAAGTCCAGCGCGACCACACCGGACTTGAACGTGGCACTCCTCGCCCATGTCGTCCTGGACCTCTTCATCTTCTTGATTCTCGTTCCCATCGTGCGCGATTTCCTCGGTGGTGCTGCCACCCTGCGTTTCCGCCATGGATTCCCTCGGGAAGAGATCATCTTTCGTAAACCCAGTGAGTCCACCATGGCGAACATCGTTTCAGAGGCTCCGGAGAAGAGGGATACCATCGTGAAGGATCTTCTCCGTCGTGCTGTCGATCCCGAAGAGATGAAGCAAGCAGCTTTTGGTTTGCCATGGGAAGAGTGGACGTATGACTACAGGGCAATGGCGACTGCCTGCGAACTGGACAAGAAAGGCATCATCGATGCAAAGACATGGGAGCTTTGCGTGTGGCTGAAGATGGAAGACGGTTGGACTGCCGTCGAACAGGGAAAAGAAGACGATATGCAAAATCAGATTGGCATGATGGAGAAAATGAGGGTATGGTCTTCGATGGGTATGATAGCTCTTTTTCGCTTATGATTCATACTGCAGGATCGTTTGCACGCCATGGGAAAGATACACGTTTTCCACCAGATGATGGAGGTCATTCAGGTGAAAACGATGTCCAAGGACGGCACGCCACTATCGGTGACCGAGGACGTTGATGCGATCGTTGCGGACATCTTCAAACGCAACGACGTGGACTTCGAGAAGTTGACCAGCGAGCTGGCCAAGGACACTCCGCCCTCCGCCCGCTTCGTGAATAGCTCAAAGAAGTTGGATTGACCGGAGCGTAGTACGTGCATGGCAACAAGTTTGATTGCACCAATTCTTACTCTTGTGCCCTACCCCGCCCAGATGTGAGCGTATCTAGAGATTAATTGTTATCATCGCTCCGTATTCTATAAAGCAACCAATGGTGAAGCCACCGATCCTCGTGCTGTCACATCACTGGGGGCGTTCCGTGTTAAGTACTGCACACGTGCCGCACGTTAAACGACTGGAGGTATGCTCGTGCAATCGAGATGCCCTTGTGACTGTTCACGTTACGCACAGTAACTCCGTTTGTTTAACTTCTTTCACACGGAGACAGGACTGTTTGAATGTCGTTATCTCCCTGACCTGGACCGTTCTCAACGAGAATCGTGCTTATAAGAGGCCCCCGGTCATATTGGAAAGTCGCGAAAGCACTCTTCCGGGACCATGCGTCGCGCACCTTCCAACGCGGCTTCGTTGGACACGCAAGGGGAGAAACGGACGTATTTGCAGGAAAGCCATGCACATGCAGTATCGACCAAGCAGGTGGATACGGGTGCACAAATCGTCGCTGGCTTGTCGGCCGAGTTGGATCCCGCGGAGGCAGCCCGCGTTAGGTATGCAACAGCTCGGTTCTGGCCTTGCTGTGTTGGATGGCTTACTCGGCTCACGCTGCGCAGGAAGAAAATCGATTACCACATCCTCCCTATGATGTGTAGTGAGTGTTTGGCGTCGTCTTAGTTCGTGTTTCGATGGCTCATGTGTGTTGGTCGTGCAGCGCTGTACTGGTGGGAAGACATCCCTTGGGACATTGCCCATTTTTGTTCACTCTTTCCTGGGGTGCAGGGTTCAGTTTATGGACAAGACCACACTTGGAAGTGCTGCGATCCTCGGCATAGAGTGAGATTTCCTGACGCCGGATCGTGCCGTTTTCCTGGACTGACAAATGACAGCCAAGGCGCACATCTGTCGACTAATCAGTGAGTGCTCGAGATCACGCGAAAACCCTTTATGCGCGCGACAGTGTTTTGATACGGCATTACAGATACAATTGGTATTGCCTATTTGTCTCCGGTGGTCGCTAGGACGTCTGACGTTTTCGTCCCCACAGGCTGGGCACTATATTCTACATCAGTTACTTTATCTTTGAATACCCTCAGAACCTTGCCCTGCAGCGGTTTCCAGTCGGACGATGGATGAGGCGAGCGTCACGTCCATGTCGCTGCACCCCGACCAATGCCAACCTAATCACGTACCTAGCCTCAACATCCTCGTCTGGGGGATTTCGCTGATTTCCCAAGCGGCTTGCACCAACTTTTCTGGCCTCTTTGTGTGCAGGTTCTTTCTGGGCATGTGTGAGGGCTCGATCACGGCAGGGTTCATGATTGTCAGCGCCATGTTCTATACGCGCAAGGAGCAAACGTTGCGGGTTGGGTATTGGTGTGAGTACCCGCCTCCCTCCCTTGTCGTTGATCATGTTGACGAGTAAGCAGTCTTGATGAATGGGATAGGTGAACTGATTGAATGACGTCTTGGTCGCGGTCGATGCTGACCGGTACACGCAACAGCCCAAATCGTCTCCGGTTTCATTAGCTTTGGTTCTCTGCACATCAAGACCACTGGATTCGCTCCCTGGCAATGGTGAGGCTCATAGTTGCGGAGAAATGATGCGGGAAGACTCATTTCGATCGTCTGCGAGGCTGATGGTCATCACTGGGATCATCACGCTCATCGTGGCAGTCATCTACTGGTATTGCACAGACTTGGGCTCATGACTTTGGCTGATCATGTGCTCTACAGGTTCTTCTTTCCTGATTCTCCCACCAATGCATGGTTTCTTACGCCAAATGAGCGTGCGACGGCGGTCCAACGCCTAAAGGTGGGAACAGCCTTCCGTTTCCTCTCATGTATTGATGGGGTTACGTAGGAAAACCAAACTGGCGTGGAAAATAAACACTTTAAGAGGGAGCAGTGCGTCTTCATAGATGTGCATCCACAGTTTGGAATGAATAACGAAACGCAGGATGATAGAGGCCCTGCTGGACCCCAAGACATGGCTTTTTGCGCTCTTTTCAGCCTTGGACAATGTACCCAATTCGCTCACGAACCAGCGCCAAATCATCATTTCGTCCTTTGGTTTCACCTACCTTGACACGACGTTGCTCGCGTGCGTCGACGGGTTCATCGAGATCGTGACCATCTGGACGGGAGTAACCCTCGCGGCTCGAATTCCAAACGGCCGTGCCTATGTGGGCGCGATATACTTTATCCCACCCCTTTGCGGGATACTGATGATCGAGTTTCTGCCGTGGAGTAACCAGGTCGGGTTGCTGTTCAGTACCTGGCTGGTCGACATCGGTACTACCGGATTCGTTCTGTCCTTGTCTTGGCTGACCAACGTGACGGCGGGGCACACTAAAAGGGTTCGTCCGTCGTTGTGTCGCGTTCTCAGCTGAGCGTTGCGTTTGTGACTAGGTGACGACGAACGCCATCATGCTGAGCGCGTACTGTATCGGGAACGCCGCAGGTCCATTCATGTGGCGATCGCAGTACAGGCCAAGGTACATATATATGCCTATCTGTGCTGCGACATGAAACTTGGGAGGTGAAACGCGTGTCCATATAGGAACCGCATTCCGTGGATCATCATCGGTATCTGTAACCTCACCTGCCCGTTTTTGTTGTTGGTGATCCGATGGATGCTGGCGCGGGAGAACGCGCGGCGGGATATTGAGCCGGTGGAGGAAGAGGAAGAGTTCTTTATCGAGAAGGAGACGGAGGACGGGAGGCGTGTGCAGGTCAAGGTGGACAAGGTGCGTGGTGCGGCGGGCTGCTGCTGTGTGAGCTCGACGCTCACGGGGCGTTCCCTGAACAGGAATTCATGGACTTGACGGATCGGGAGAATCAGGACTTCAGATACGTCCTGTAATCACAAGGGAGGACAAGACCATGGCGATCGCTGATAACGTGGAGGTCGCTGGCTACACACATATGGGGTGGCATGGACACGTCACCGATGCGAATAGCATTTGCGGTTCATGTAGGGTTGCGCCCGACGGACGTAGAGCGCCACTTTGTTGGAGGACCTCGGACGTGTCGTGTCGGGGGTGTGTGCGAGGCACGTTGATCGCGCAACACCGACAGCGACAGACACGACGTGGACCGCTCGGCTAGCGTGCATACGTGGTGGAGGCTGCGACGGCTCGTTCGGTAGGATATGGGGCCACTCATATCCGACGGGTGATCACAGCACCAATAAGAAGTCGGTCGGACTTGAACCGGATTCAGCCTAGGCTCGGACGCACTGCGGGTCGAGTCGAAATGAAGATGTCGTCACAGCCCGATGGACTATATACATACCAGTACATAACCGGTCGATTGAGTGGGCATCCATCCGTCCTCGCAACCCGCAACCCCCAACAGCGCTTCTCTGGCAGGATGGCCTCGCGAGCTTCTCGGTCAGTCCCACCCCGTTTTCTTCCGCACCAAGCCTAGGCCGGGCTGCTCACGGCATGATCGCCCAACCCAAGTGTCGTGCAAGACCTGCTGGCGATGTCACATTCGATCCGCCTCACCGAGGCGACCTTTCTGGCGTACGTCCTCCCGCCCTTCGTGTGCCAGTACGTGATAGGCGTGCTGGTGCAGCTCGAGGGGACGCGTGCGTGCCGGCTGGCGCTCTTGCCCATCATGTTGTGCTTGGCTTGGCGTGCGACCTTTGTCGACATGTCGGGGGGCGACCCAGGCAACGCCCAGGCCAACTCGATGCTCGTCGTGAGTGGCACCGCACGCGTTGGCACGGTCGCTGATCCCGCTGCTCCAGACGCAAATGTCGTCCATGGCGACCCGCTCTGCCGTGTGGGCACTGGCCACACTGCGCTATCAGCGACAGAGCCCCGTGATACACGACCGGAACAGATCCGGCTCGGAGAGGGTGTCCACGGCCTGCTGGAACACCTGGGACCTGCTCATTGGCCCGCGCGGTATCGGGTGGAACTGGCCCCGGGGGCTCGTCGTGCCCACGCCCGCGTTCGAGACGGACTCGCGCGTCGCGTTCGCGGCCTCATCCATACTCGCGTGCGCGTGGAACATGTTCGCGTTCGACGCGTGCGTGCAGGCCACGCGGATGCTGTCGCCCGAGACGTTCGGCTCGGCCAGGGGCGGCTCGCTGTTCGACCACACGCTCCCGCCCGCGCTCGAGCTCATGCGTGCGGTGTTCGTGTCGTTCATGGCGGCCGCGTCGGCGTACTTTGGGCTGCAGTACACGTACAAGTTCCTCGCCGCCGTGTGCGTGCTCGTGTTTCGGCAGCACCCGTCGCAGTGGCCGCCGCTCTTCGACGCGCCGTGGCGCTCGACGTCGCTGAACGAGCTGTGGGGCCGGCGGTGGCACCAGCTGATGCGCGACATGCTGCTGAACCTCGGGTACGGGCCGTTTCGGTGCGTGTTTGGCCGGTTTGGCGGCGTCGTGGGCGCGTTTCTGGTGTCGGGGCTGTTTCACGACGCCGAGCTCGGGCGGGGCGGACACATGGACGTGGTGCTGTGCTTCTGGGTGATGAATGGGGTCGGGGTCGTGCTGGAGCGGGTGTGGAAGCAGGCGACGGGGAAACGGGTAGGCGGGGTGTGGGGCTGGGCGTGGATGGTCGGGTGGTTGGCAGTCTGGGGTGTCCCGATGGCGAACGTGTATGCCAAGGTGGGGCGGTTCGCGACGCTGAGCGTGGTGGGCGGGTTCGAGCCGTCGCTGGTGCTGGCGGGGATTGTTGGCGAATATGTCGAGATGGCGAGGAGTTGGTGACGGTGTCAAACAAAGTATTAATCGGCTAATGAAGCGGCTTTCTCTCTCTGGTCACCGGCCAACTAGTCGACCCCCGTAGCCGATTCATTTCCGACCCTTCTATTCCCCCTCCACGGCCGACATGAGTGTCTCTTTGATCCAGACTACTACGACCGTCGTGCGATGGACGCACAAGCAAGCTCATGGCCTGGTGTAACCGCACACAGCGTCGACCGTGACGACCTGTTTGCGCTGTCCCGAAAGACGCCCCTCACAAAGGCCACTTTTCTCGCGTACATCCTCCCGCCTCTGGCGTGTCTGTACTGGATGGCGGTGCTCGTCCAGCTCAAGGGGACTCGCTCCTACCGCCTTGCCCTCTTGCCCGTCCTTGTGTGGTTCGCTTGGCGCGGCATGTTCGTCGACATGTCGGGAGGCGATCCCAAGCAGGCCCCGGTCAACACCGTGCTCATCGTGAGTGATCCCGATCTACCATCGCATGCCACTCACGTCGTCCATCATAGACTCACATGTGTTCCATCTCCATGCGGGCCGTTGTGTGGACCGTCGCACGGGAGCCCTTTCGTCGTCGGGGTCCTTTCGCCGACCCTGAGAGCGTCTACACAGCGTGCTGGAACGCCTGGGACCTGATGGCCAATACGCGAGGCATTGGGTGGAACTGGCCGCGAGGACTCGTCTTGCCCAAACCCGCCTTTGAGACGGATTCGCGGGTCGTCTTTGTGCTGCTGTCGGCCGCCCGATTGGCGCTTCACGCGCTGGGCTTCGACGCATGCATTCAACTCATACGTATGCAATCCCCCGACACGTTTGGCTCCCTCAACGGTGGCTCATTGTTTGACCACACCCTCCCGCTCCACCTGGAACTCCTGCGAGCCGTGTTCGTGTCCTTTTTGGCCGTCTGGCTGGCGTACTTTGCGATACAATGGGGTCACCAGTTGATGGCGATCGTCTGTGTCATCGTGTTTCAGCATCACCCTTCTCAGTGGCCACCCCTGTTCGACTCCCCGTGGCGATCGACCTCGCTGACCGAGTTCTGGGGCCGTCGATGGCATCAGATGATGCGCGAACTCCTCGTGACGCTGGGCACCGAGCCGTTTGGCTATCTGTTTGGGCGGCTGGGAGGTCTATTCGGTGCCTTTCTCGTGTCTGGCATCTTTCACGACATCGAGCTCCGATCCCTTGGACGGGGCGGGAACACGGTCGTGGTTGTCGGTTTCTGGCTGATGAACAGCGTCGGGGTGGTGCTGGAGCGGGTTTGGACGAAACGGACGGGGAGACGGGTGGGCGGCGTGTTGGGCTGGCTGTGGACGTTTGGGTGGCTTCTGCTCTGGGGCGTGTGGGTCGTGGACGAGTGGGCCAAGGCGGGGCGGTTTGGGGTGCTGAGTCTGCCTGGCGATGTGACGCTGATCCGTCTAGTCTAGTGTAGTCAGTTCGCTCTTCCATGGCAAATCCGACCTTTCTTCCGACCCTGTCCCAGTCCGACGTTCTCCAGGCGGCCCAGGTACTCAGATCCCCCGTCTCTCCAGCTGCCCCGCGCCTGAACGACCCCCAGCTCATACAGCAGGCCTATTCCCCCGCCAGCGCTGGTTCATCAGACGCCCAGCGCCGTCTTCAACAAGAGCTCTTCGACATACAGAAACGATACGAGGCGTGGGGCTTGGTCATCCCTTTTCTCGACCACGACGATGCCAACGTCCAGTTCTTTGGCGCCCACACCGTACAGGTCAAAATCGCGAGAGACTGGTGGGTTGCCCTAACCCGCCCCGTCGGTCGACTGACCACACGTCAGGGATACCTTTCCACCCGACAACGCGACGTCCCTGCGCGATTTGGTGCTCGAACTCACGTCTCATTCCATCGTGTCGGGCAAGAGCAAGGTCATCCTCCGAAAGCTGTTCGTGGCGGTGAGCACGACTCGTTCTACCTCTCGACCCTGTCTGACGAGCGTGTTTCTTCAGATCACGTCGCTCGCGTTGAAAATCGCCCCTGGTTCCCCGTCGACATGGCCAGACTGGATAGTGTCGACCGTCGAGTTCTTGTCCACCCGCGGCACGCCGACCGAGGTCCTGCTTGATTTCCTGTCCATCGTCGCAGAGGAGGTCGAGACAGCCGACTTGATTGGTCCGAGCAAGTAAGCACCCCACCGCCCCCTTCTCTTCGCCATCCCTAGAGGGCCGACGGCCGGCTCAGAATGCAGATGCAACAGACGCTCCTCCACGCTGCCCCGCTCGTCGTCCGAGCCGTCGTCGCGATCATCACGCAGCCCCGCGACCGGATGCACGTGCGCGAACTCGACTCGGCGCTCAAGTGTCTCCAGGCGTGGATGTCCGTCCTGCGTGGAAAGTGCGTGTTTTTCTTTCTTTTTCTTCTCTTTGTGCGCGATGTGCCACGACGGACTGATGACGCGACAGCGACATCACGCCGCTCATTCCCATGTTGATCGCGCTGCTGTCACCGCCAACGCCGGAGGGCGAGATCGACCCCGAGGTGTTTGCACCGGCCTCGGATGCGCTGCAGGAGATCATGACGCGTTCGTCGTTGGCGGGCGGGACAGGCGTCGTGTCGCTCACGCTTCCACTGCTCGTGTGGGTGGACACGTGGGGCCCCCGGATTCTCCAGTCCAGTCCGTCCTGTGCGTCACTCGCTCGTCTACCCACGATGCCATCGTTCATTTTAGATACCGCATTGCAGCCGGCGAAGCCTCTGAGCTGTCTCACTTGCTGTGCAAGCTTATCGTCACCCTCGGGGACCACTCCAACACGTACTTTGCGGCCAACATCACCTCGCAGCAGCCCGTGGCGGGCTCTGCAAATACGCGCGCGCAGCTCGTGCAGGGCTTTCTGCGGCTACTGCTCGGCTACACGGGTCTGCCTGGGTACTTTGGTGTGGACGAGGAGGAGAGCGAGATGACGCTCGGGTTTTGGTATCTCTTTCAAGAGTCGCTTTGGAGCGTCGAGTATGACGATGGGGAGGAGGACGAGAGGGGGGGCAGTGTGCCGCCACCGCCGCCTCCGGACGTGGAGGAGGGTAATCGGCTGGCGTTGGTGAATGCGGTGTATGTCGAGCTCGTCAAGATTTTGAGGCGCAAGGTTGCGTGGCCACCGCAGGCCGTGTTGAGTGGGTGGCCCAAAGGTGCGTCGCGTCGCGCTTTCGGGTGCGCGCGCTGACGTGGGTGGATAGATCAGGTGGACAAGTTTCAGGTGTGAGTGGTGTTGTGTTCACTCTCCCGAACGTTGTTCATGGGTTTCCAGTTATCGGCGCGACGTGGGCGATACGCTCATCAATGGGTGAGTGTGCGGGATAGACGCGGTGGACGTGGTTGACGGTTTCTAGGTACTACATTCTCCGCAACGACATGATGGGGTATTACTTGAACGACATTGAAGAGCGTCTTGCGAACGGACCTGAATCCAATGGATGGGAGGTAGGCTGTCTCGGTCATGTCTCTTCCAGTCGGAATGCAGTCGCGAATCGTGCTTTTAGGAGATCGAAGCTACTCTGCATTGCATCATGTCTGTTCAAGAGGCGGTCCCCCTCGAGGACAATCAATACATTGTTCGATTGTTTGGACCGAGTGTGCTCGGACGCCTACCAACTACCGGCCAAGACAGGATACGACGCACAGCGCTTGGCCTGACCGGTGAGGTGCATTTTGGATTCGTCACGAAACGTGGACTGACGAGCTGCGTCTCTTTGACCCAAGGAACGTACGCGTCATGGTTTACCACACAATCGACTACGAGTACGCCCACGTCCTCACCGTCTTTGCTCATGAACGCGATTTCGTACGTGGTTTCTGCTCTCCCCGAGCCGCCGCTCTGCCTGCCGGCTGCGAACGCACTGCGGGATCTGTGTGACGCCAATCGTGGCGCGCTGGCGCCGCACATTGGGGCATTTGCAGAGCTGCACGCTGGGTTGACTGACATTCCGGTGGGTGTGGTTGTCGCGTCGACGCGCATCTACTGAGCGTTGGCTGTCTCAGGACACGGAGAAGAGCAAGGTGTTGCAGTCTATTGCGAGCGTCATTCAGGCGCTGCCGCCTGCAGAGGAGATCCCGCCAGTACTTGCGATCGTGAGCCCGGTCGTGGAGAAGCTCGAACAAGCGTCGCAGTCGTCGTCGCAGGTGCGTCGTCGCGTTCTTGACAGTGGCAGGTGACGTGATTCTTGGGTAGCTACCGGAAGAAGCGCGTGCTGTCGCGATCGTCCAGCTACAGACACTGTCGGGGGTGGCAAAGGGGCTTACGCGTACGGTGGATTCGCTGCTTATTATCGACGAAACGCTTGCGGAGCTGGCGGAAGCGGAGCGATTGCGGCAGGCGCGAGATGATTTCAGGATGGTCAAGCTCCGGGAGAGTTTGTTTGCGGCGGCGAGGAGCGCGTTCGATCTGTGGTCGACGGATGCGAGCGTGTCCGACGTGAGTCTGTTTTCGTTGGCCAGGAGTGTGGTTGACGACGTGCGGTGTGCAGGCGCTCAGCGACTTTCTGCGCTCTATTACATGTTTGCCTAGTGACATTACGCTGTTGTCTTTGCCGCCGGGCCCGTTGTTGGGGCTGATCTGCGTTGCGTCTCAGCGGCAACTCACGGCGGTGTGGCTCACGCTGGCGAATATGCTCATCATTCAGCTGGATCCGCCGGTCATGTTTTTGAACTCGACGCTCAAGACACCGCCAAACGTCGAGGGGATGACGGTCGTGTCGAATGCGCTGCCTGTTTTGCTGCAAGCGTCGTTGTCGATGCTCGGACAGCCAGGCGCGATGGAATCTGTGAGCGTGCCTTGGTGGACGTGACGAAGACGGGTGGCTGACGCGGTTTCAGAACCCCGATATTGTACAGGCTTTCTTTGGCTGTCTGGACAGCGTGCGTGTCTCGTCTGGCCGGACTTTCTGCGTGTACATATATATATGAAGACGTGGACAGGTGGCCAAGCACTTTGTGGCCGTATTCTACACTCTGCCTGCAGGTGCGCTCGATGCCCTGATGCAGTGTGCGGTCAGCTCGCTGTCGCTTCAAGAGCGCTATTCGCTAGTGGCGACATGCACGTTCCTGGTGCGTCGCGAGGTGGTGGTGGCGTTGGGCACGACGAGCTGAGGGCTGTGTCCGTGTAGGAAACGCTGATTCGGCGCACTGCGGGAAGCGACGATCTCGGAGACGCCGGGACGATTCTCTTTCAGATGCACGGCCGGTCGATTTTGCGGGCGGTGCTGACCGGGTTTGCGGGAGTCGCCCCGAGGTCGGCGACGCAGAACCTGATCGAGCTGTTGTCGATGATGGCGTCCAAGTACCCGTCCGAGACGCGGGCGTGGATGCACGAGATACTGTTTTGCGTGCGTGTGTCGTGTGTCGCGTGTCTGGAGCGGGACGTGGGCTGACGGCCAAGGTGCAGGACGACTTCGTGCCGTCCAAGGCGGACGCAGAGGCGAAGCGGGCGTTTGTCAAGGCCGTGGTCGGGTGGGTTGCTGGGCAGTGCCGGTCCGCGCGTTCCATGCTGACAGGACTGACAGGTCGAGATCGCCCAAGAGAACGCGGGAGGCAGCGCAGCAGTTTACGCTCGTCGCGCGGGGGCTGGATGGGACGAGCTTTGGGTATGCGTCGGTCAGCATGTGAGGCGGGCGTTGCGCTGGTCGGGGTCGTCTGTCGGCGAGGAGCGGCCGACGTGTGGGGCTGAGTAACACATTAGAAGCGTCCTGATTGGCTGGCCGGTCACTTCATAAGTCGGACCTGGCCGGGATTTGACTTTTTGAACCATCATCCCTCCCGTCGTCGTCGTCGTCGTTGTCGTCGACGCTGTCCCCGACGATGCTCACAGTCTCTCCCAGAGCTCGGTATGCCCTCCGCTCTCTGCGCCGCATGGCCACCGTCGCGCCGCGCATCGGCGATACACAGGTCCCCATGTCCGTCCTCGAAAAGGGCGCATACATCAACTACCAGCGGATCCAAGACAACCTCGCCGTCGTGCGCGAAAGGTCTGTACACCCTCCCGTCCGGCCCATGCAACCGCTCATGCCCTGCGCCA
Source organism: Tylopilus cervinicoccineus (assembly GCA_038094635.1). Classification (NCBI taxonomy): domain Eukaryota; kingdom Fungi; phylum Basidiomycota; class Agaricomycetes; order Boletales; family Boletaceae; genus Tylopilus; species Tylopilus cervinicoccineus. The sequence continues at coordinate 44,731 of JBBPUK010000084.1, forward strand.
GGTTGCGCCGCCCGTTGACGCTGTCGGAAAAGATCGTCTATGGCCATTTGGACGACCCTCATCACCAGGACATCGTCCGCGGCGTGAGCTACCTCAAACTTCGCCCCGACGTACGTCCCTCCCCCCCCCCCCCCCCCCGTTCTCACCTCGCCGCGAGTCTCTCACCACATGTGCTGCAGCGAGTGGCCTGCCAAGATGCGACTGCCCAGGTATGTCGGCTTGGTATCTCGTCCACCTGTGCTGACATAATGGTGTAGATGGCACTGCTGCAATTCATGTCGGCAGGCATGGACACGGCTGCCGTCCCTACGACCGTCCACTGTGACCATCTGATCGAGGCCCAGGTCGGCGGTGACAAGGATCTCGCGCGTGCCATCGACATCAACAAGGAAGTGTACGATTTCTTGGCGACGGCTACCGCCAAGGTGAGTCGGTCTACCCTCTCTCTCTCCTCATGGCTGGCGTGTCTAACGCGAGCACGTTGCCTAGTATGGTCTCGGCTTTTGGAAACCCGGCTCCGGTATCATCCACCAGATCATTCTGGAGAACTATGCGTTCCCTGGTGGACTCATGATTGGTACCGATTCGCACACGCCAAACGCGGGTGGTCTTGGCATGGTCGCTTGTGGTGTCGGTGGTGCTGACGCCGTCGATGTCATGGCTGGCATTCCTTGGGAACTCAAGTGCCCCAAGGTCATTGGCGTCAACCTGACGGGCCAGATTGGCGGCTGGACCACTCCCAAAGGTGGGTCTGTCTGGCTGGTGTCTTGTCCTCGTATCGCTCACCCTTGATTGCAAGACGTCATCCTCAAGGTTGCGGGTATTCTAACAGTCAAGGGTGGCACCGGTGCCATCGTCGAATACCGCGGTCCTGGCGTCGAGTCGCTGTCGTGCACAGGCATGGCCACCATTTGCAACATGGGTGCCGAGATTGGTGCGACTACCTCGCTCTTCCCCTTCAACCGTCGCATGGTCGACTACTTGAACGCGACCAAGCGCGTGGAAATTGCCCAATATGCTCAGCGCTTCTCGCACAACCTCCAAGCCGACGAAGGTGCTGAGTACGACCAGGTCATTGAGATCGTACGTGTTTATGCCCTTCGTGTGAGTGCGCATTCTGACCGTCTTGCGATAGAACTTGTCCGAGCTTGAGCCCCACATCAACGGTCCCTTCACTCCCGATCTTGCCACCCCTCTCTCCAAGTTCGCCCAGGAGGTCAAGAAGAATAACTGGCCCCAGGAACTCAAGGTCGCTCTCATTGGCTCCTGCACCAACTCTTCGTATGAAGACATGTCACGCTCTGCTTCGATCGCCACGGAAGCCTCTGCACACGGTCTTCAGGTCAAGAGCAAGTTCACCATCACCCCCGGTTCCGAGCAGGTTCGTGCCACCATCGAGCGCGATGGGCAAATTGGTGCTTTCGAGAATGTCGGTGGTCTCGTCCTTGCGAATGCCTGTGGTCCATGCATCGGTCAATGGGACAGAACGGACGTCAAAAAGGGAGAGGTCAACTCGAGTGAGTTCCGTCTCTTGGATTCTTTGAGTGTGTTGTTCACTCTACCTAGTCATCACTTCTTACAACCGCAACTTCACTGGTCGCAACGATGCCAATCCCGCCACGCACGCATTCGTTGCCTCTCCCGACATCGTGACTGCAATGGCCTTTGCTGGTGACCTCACCTTCAATCCCGTCACCGACACTCTGACGGGTGCTGATGGCAAACCCTTCAAGTTCTCGGATCCCTCTGGCAACGAGCTTCCTCCTCGTGGATACGACCCTGGTCAGGATACCTTCCAGCCGCCCCCTGAAGACCGTGCTGCTGTTTCTGTTGCTGTCAGCCCCACGAGCGACCGTCTCCAACTTCTTCAGCCCTTCACGCCTTGGGATGGAAAGACCCCGACTGACCTCCCTGTCCTGATCAAAGTCAAGGGCAAGTGCAGTAAGTAAACCGCTGTCGTTGGTCGATGCGCGCAAATGTCATTGTTGTTTGGCAGCAACGGACCACATCAGTGCGGGTGGACCCTGGCTCAAGTACCGCGGACACCTCCAAAACATTTCCCGTGAGTTGCAATGTCCCGGATGGACCACATCTCACCCCACCTAGAAAACTGCTTGATCGGTGCCATCAATGCTGAGAACGGCGAGGCCAACAAGGTGAAGAACTTGGTTACTGGCGAATACGGTGGTGTCCCACAAACTGCTGCCTACTACCGCGACCACGGCCTCAAGTGGGTCGTCATTGGTGACCATAACTATGGTGAAGGTTCCTCGCGTGAGCACGCTGCCCTCGAGCCCCGATACTTGGGCGGTCTTGCGATCATTGTCCGCTCCTTTGCGCGTATTCACGAGACCAACTTGAAGAAGCAGGGCATGCTCGCCTTGACGTTTGCCAATCCCGAGGACTATGACAAGATCCAACCCCACGACAAGGTGGACATTCTCGGACTCGAGTCGTTTGCTCCCGGCAAGAACTTGACGCTCGTTGCCAAGCACATTGACGGATCCAAGGACGTGAGTATTTCTCGAGATGACGTACTGTGGACTCGATGCTGATGGCTTGGCATTTAGGAAATTCCTCTCGCACACTCGTTCAACGAGGGCCAGATTGAATGGTTCAAGGCCGGTTCCGCGCTCAACCTGGTTCGTCTTGGTCGTGTCTCTGTCTTTTGCAGTCGCTGACGTCCTGCGTAATGTGTAGATGGCTGCCAAGGCGAAGCAGTAGACGAATAGACTGAGGCGATCTCGTTGGATCGCCCACCACACGCGCTCGTTTAAACAGGTATTCTGTATCCGGTGGGCCCGAACCTGGTGCTTTGGAGGGTTCGGCTTGCGTTGCACGACGTCCATCTGTATCTCTCGTCATCGATGTCCTTGTTTGTTTTCTTCTCTGCATGCGCGGTCGCGATTGTCTATACACCCATGTAATATCATTCTGGACCACGGTTATTATCTTGTTTTTGAAGAAGTAACTTGTTGACGTGCGTGATGGCGAGCGCAAACACGAGGAGATTGTATGTAGCCACAGGTGATGCCTTGGTCGAGCAGTTGTCGACTGATCGTCATCATGTCATTATCAGATGAGCCTCTGCACGTAATTTTGACATATCGTATAGTGTTTGTGTTTGAAGGTCCAGTCGTGTGTGATTCAAAGATGGGTTCAGTTGTGATCTATGTTTGTATACTGCGATTTCAAAAGCCAGATCAACACTGCAACTGGTTCAGACTGGTTGTTTTGTGGAGTCGTACTTCCAGTCTCTTTCTGAACAAGTAGAGAGAGAATGCTCCCTTCCTTCTCCTCCCCACATCCTGCCAGCCAGAGTGATGCGTACAAGTGAGCTGCAGGGTGAGTGTCACAGTTTTTAGTCAGAAGTGAACATTTTGTTATTCTAGAAACTTGTTTTACCTTTTTGATTTTTAAATTGTCCCTACAAAAATCAAGTGCAAAGGTCTCCTACCATCGAGTTGTTGTGATGTTATATATATATATAATTATTTTATATTAGACTGACCATGGCGGATGACACTTGAAACATCAGTGATTTGCTGACACACTGTTGAAAAAAAAAAAAAAAAAAAAAAAAAATGAAAAATGAAAAATGGCTTCAAACAACAAGTATGCAGATGGCTGTGGTGACCAAGCTGCATGCAGCCACAGTGTGAGTCCCAGCATTTCACAAAAAGCAGAAACATCAACGAAAAAATATGGCACATGCATGTTCAAGTTTTTTTTTTTTTTTTTTTTTGTGAAACCATCTCCGAGTCCATCATCAACATATATTTGTCCCCATCCACACGAATGAAAAGAAAAAAAAAAAAAAAAAAAAAGCATACCATGGATGGAACTTGGACGTTGTGTTTACCCCCAAAAGCAGGGCATCAAACAGCGAGTCCGAGACACACGCACCGACTCGGAGGATTGGAGCAGTACAGTCACTCGCAGGTCAGCATAGCTACACGACCACGACCAGAGAGAGCCGTCGACGACCCCACTGGCAACAAAATACAGTGATGGACGTGTGAGCGCGTGCAAACGCTCGCTCGCCGTGGACGCTTTGCCGACCCCGCGACGAGGTGGACATGACAGTTTTGGATCGCTTGTCATCGAGGTTTCCTTTTGACCATCTTGCTTTCTTGCTTTCTTTCTTTCTTTTTTTTTCTCTGCACGCGCGGTCATGATCCGTCACATACGATTATTATTTTGCTTGTTCGACGATAGCAGTATCAGGGATCAGGGTAGAGTGAGTGAAGTGGTATCGATGAGTGTGATGGAATCAAGTTCAAGTACGTGGGAGGGGACGCTTATATGCCCCCCCTCCCCCCCCAAAAGAAAGGCAAAAAAAAAAAAAGAGAGGCAAAAAAAGAAAGAACTTGCCAACAAGGAGTGCAAAATAAATAAATAATCTATGCGGTGCGTGCATGCGTGCCGAGGTGTCCAACGTTAGACTTGAGAGCATATTCTGCTCTCGACGTGTGCCGTCTGCCAGGATTCGACGGCCGACTTGCTCGCCTAGAACGCGGGGGGGGGGGGGTGTTTCAGCCGGACGACGACGTCCCCAAGCACGAGCGCAGGAGATAGACACGCACCCCACGTCCAGGGACTCCTTGTGCCTCATCGGGATCGTGCTCGCCCTCAGAGAGCGTGGAGAGATCCGACGGGCGCGCAAAGCGAAGGGATATCGCGGGGAGCTCGAGGGGTCTGCCCGGGACCGGGCCAGTTGGATCGTCATCGTAGGCGCGTGAGGTGGCATGACGGATATTGAGTCTGTTCGTGGGGGGTGAGCGGGTGTGTGTTCGTGTCCGTGTCCGCGCGGAGGGGGGTACTCACGATGCAAGGAGCGAGTTGGCGTAGACTGGCCAGGCCGGTGTGGTGCAAAACGCATGGCGTCAGGAAATCACGCTGTTAGCCCTCGAGAACAGACCGGGGAGGGGGAGAAGCGGAAGAGAGGGGACGTACGTCGTGTTTGGACGAGGATGGTGCTCAGAAATGCGAGGCTGTACGGTTCCGACAGTGTCTGTTCGGACGTGTCTCGGAACCGGGAAAGCGAGCGAGCGAGCAAGAAGGGGGGAACGTACCAAGATGAGCGCAAGCAGGTCTACGAGCCTGTTGTTGATGGGTCACCATGCGTTGATGAAAAAGGAAGGGAGCGAGTACGCACGACGTCAGCGCGCCGGTGGCGACCGAAAACACAAGGAGGCGGTTCAAAAGAACGTCGATGCGCCGGGGTCGCGTCCGTGGGAGGTCGTGCGCCCACGACCTGAACTTGGCGAGGTGGTACGCCATCGTTATGGCCGAAAAGGTGTCCCCAACGATGAAGAGCATGTTGCCGGTAATCAGGAGCGTTCTGTACTCGTCCAGGTAGTTGTCCCACGACGGTTTGAGCACGCTATCAAAGAAGGGGGGGGGGTGTACATATATAAGCGGCAGGGCAGGGGGAGTCGTACCTGGAAACAGTGCTGACGAGACTGACGGCTGGCAGAGATGAGTGCTATCAATTGAAAAGATGACGTTGCTGTTATACTTGCCTGTCCGTGATATGGATATCGCAGTCTGTGGATTGGTTCGCGTTCAGGTACGCAGACCCAACAGAAAGCCAAAAGCAGCGTACCATGAGCACAACGATCCATGTACTTTTTGTGACTAGACAAACGCATGAAATCGAGTCGAGACGGCATACGAAAAGGTGGACTGACACAGCCATATCCGCCAGGTAAAGTACCTGGAGAGGGAGCTAGGTAATAAACACGTCCCACATCAAGTGAAACCGACTCACAGGTAAACATAGAAATCGATGAAGAGCTTGAACAGGTCAGCTTGCAGCGCCATCGTCGACGGACCATGGACTCACCCCGAGCATGTATGTCGACTTTCGAGACACCACTTCGGTCACCAAAATCTCGTCCCCACCATCAATACGACCGAACACTCACCACGGATGACCTTGTATTTCCCCAAAGCAGAGCGTCAAACGCCACTCGACCAGCGAGTTTGAGACACACACCAAGTGGACGATTGCAGTGCTTGCCTGTCGCCATAGTGCACGATTAGATAGTCGTCGATGACCCACATTGTCATGACCGCATGCGCGGTCTCGAGGACCCTGGTGGACGTGTGAGCGCGAAACGATGAGCACGCCGAAGCGAATGCCGTTTCCTACACGAGCAGGGCGACCTGGGGGTGGCGGAACGGGTCGACGAGGGGATAGGACAGACGATCGGTCGGGGACGCGATGACGATGACGAACTGCTCACCGTCATTTTGAGCTTCCAGGTGTCGTGTTCGTACTTGCGAAAGTAAAAGAAGGCCTGCATGCACGTAAACCCGTATAGTCTGTGGAGGCCGGGCTGTGAGAACCTGGGGGTTGCTGCGAGTGCAGAGGCAGAGGACGACTTGCATTAGGCCCAGGAACGTGCCGACGAGGGGTCCTCGGATGAGCGTGGTTGGAGAGGACATGGCGGGGCGCGCTTCAGACTCGGATGGGTGTGAGGCATGCACTGTTGGTATAGTGTCGTGCGTTCGAGTTCGTAGCACTGGAACAAGAGCAGGATGGACTCGTCACATGGGACGCACGAGCGAGAAGCTTAAAGGGTGGGTCAATGATAGAACCCGTCGGTGATTAATTTCAGTGGGATCCGGGTATCGGCGCTGATAGTGAGGGACTCGGCTGTGTCTACTGGGAAGAGATTCGGTGGCAAGGCACTGTACCGGTCTCTTCGTCCTCAGACTGTTCAAAGACAAAAGGCTTCGAGGACGCGTCCGAGATGCGGACGACGCTTGTCAACCATGAGCACCCTCTTGCACTCTCAACCAGTCACTATGACATCTCAAATCAGTCGTGATCGCCTCCACACCTTCAAAGCTATGCCCTTCACTGCAGGGTCGTCACCCCCCCCTCGCCTTGGGAGCATGGAAATAGCTCTCTCCTGCATAGGTGGCACGCGCAGGTCGCTTTCACTGGTGATCATCATAACGGCACGCAGATCCTGCCGACGTGTGCGATGGATGGCGTCGTATAGCTGTTCGTACACGTCGGGAGTCACCCCACGCCGGCGACGAACAGAAGCCCAGTTTCCGCAAACGGATCTCGGGGATCCCAAACTCGCCGGATTGATCATGTCCGTAGCTCTGGAACATGTCTGGACGCAGACCAAGCACCGCACATCACTGGGCACAGTCAGATCGTGCCCAACATCAGAGGGCCAAATGCCAGTAAGAGACACGTACGGTTGCTCGTGATGAAGCCGCCGTGACTGCCACCGTACACGAGCGATCCGAGATATCGCGGTTGATGAGCTCTCCGATGGTCGCAACGCAGTCGGCAATGTCGAGCTGATAGGCTTCTGGACATCCGAGTGTTCCCGTATTGTTTGGGCACCTGCGCGTTCAAGATGAAAATCGAGTCGCGGGCGGATGAAGAGACGTAGAGCCAAAACGGCTACAACCTGCTGGTATACACAGAATACTGCACTCCAAGTGGTATCGTGATACAATCAGGGTTTGAACCATTGCTTTCTTGGACTGCGGCATGATGGTCTTGGCTGGGTATCTGTCAAGGATAGGTATTACCAACAACTGCAAGGTCGTCAAGGACTTTTTGCACCATCAAGGCCTCGACTCGGTTTCGATGCGTTTGGAGAACAGGTCACTAGGACCTGGGGAGAAACAGCGGAGCTTTCGAGCACTCTACCAACCCACTCGCCGTGACTCAACGTAAAGAGCACTAGTTTTGGAGCACTCGTGAGTGAACCAGAAGAACAAACCGTCTGTGAGTAGCCTTCCGTGGAGAGGTGACTGTCGAACTCGAGCCCCAGACTGCTTGCAGTACAAGTATCACGAATGAACGCATTGAGAGAATATCTGGCTCGGTATATAGCCCAGGAAATCCGTGAGTGCCCGGGTCCGAAACACTATCTACGAGGACCCGATCGCGCTCGTTTCCTGTCAGTTCATGGACATGCAAAGACGTCGAAGATGACTGCACCCCTCGCGCTGGGTTTGAAAGCCAAAAAAAGTAGATTGCACATTCTGATCTTGTCAAAGAACACAGGCATGTTCAGGGATCTCAATTGCAAGCTTGGTGGTTGTCCACAGCCAGCCAGGGGTGGTATCTGTGCTTGCCACCAAGATGCAGTATGCTGTTGAAAATATATTCATTCAAGTATGATGTTGTTCAAAATAGACTGTGGGAGAAATCACTGCCTCAGCCTAGGAGGCTGTGTTATAGTGCAATGGCACCTAACACAGATGTACTAAAATAACTAATCAGTAACAGCAAGTTCAATTGCTAGAACAGTCCCTTTTCACTTGGAGGGAAAAACCACTAATGAGATGGTTGATGGACACAAGAGGAGAGGTCACTCAGATATTGATGGCAAGGCAGCACACTGTTCTAAGGAGGAGTTCTAGCATATAGATTGTGTAGAACAAGCTGAAGTACAATTACAGACAAGGGCCTTATTTATAAGGCATATCAGCCATGTGTAGACCAAATGACCAAATGAAGAAAGTTGAAAAAAGAGAAAAGTATTACCAGCAACTAGAAGACAAACTTGAAAGAGGAAGGTCACTGGTACTATGATATAATATGATACAGTATTATCAGAATACTCATGTGTTAGAATGTGACAGCACCTAATTCAAATGTACTAAAACAACTAATTAGTGATGGTGAGTTCAATCACTAGAATAGTCCCTTTTCATTTGAAGGGAAGAACCACTAATGAGATAGTCAATGACCACAAGGAAAAAGGTTACTCAGATATCAATAGCAGAGTGGCACACCATTCTAAGAAGGAGTTCTAGCATGTAGATTGCATAGAATAAGCTAGTGTAATGATACAGGTGAGAACCCTACTTATAGAGTAAATCAGCCATGTATAGACTAGATAACTAAATGGAGACAGATAGTGAAAGGAAATAGTATTACTAGCAACCATAAATCTGAAAGAGAAAGGTCACCAGTACTATGATATATGATAAGATCATCCAAATATTCATGAATAACTGAGATAGCCTATAATATATGTTGGAGAGAGATTAGAAAGAATGGTAAATCATAGAAAATATATATGGGATAAGAAGAAAAAGAATGGAGGTGCATAAAGATAGTCTGCTGACTCATAACAGCCCTTGCTGATGTTGACAATTCAGTATTTCAGAGATTAGATGAATGGAGAGAAAAGAAGTTTGGAGTTGACTTAATTCAAGATTTAAGCTAGTATATATGATGGAGTGCTATAGACTTTATATATGGCAGAGAAACATAGCATTAGTAATGGAACTATAGAGCTAACTAAAGTATAAATAAGATAGTGTTATGATCTCACATCACATGAGACTGTATGTTAAGTCTGGTCTACTCCAGATACAACTCCAGAAGTCTGAAGTATTGGTCAAATGGGACTTGACTTTAGCTTATATGCTGCACCCTTGTCATTCCTATGTTCTGATATTTCAGAGGGTCAGAGATTAGGACTTAATCACTGGAAGCAGCAAAAGTCAAGTGGAGGTCAGAGAAGAGTTGTTAAGACTCAAGTGAAGGAGATCAGAAGCAAGAACTAAATTGATATTCAAACTGGAGATATAGAGTATAGCAGATAAGTTTATATACTAGAGAGAATATAGCTATAGGTACTAATCAATGAAGTTCAGAGACTGAAGAAACTAGAGCTATGCTTCTAGGCAAAGCATAGGTGTGAAGATAGAACTAAGCTAGAACTAAGTCAAAGAAAGAGATAAGTATAAGTGAAATATAAGAGATACTAAATAGAGAGAGATGAAGAAAGTCCAGAAGTCTAGAGTAGCATTTTTGAAGAGAATGCTCTGAAGTTCATGTTCTAATGTGCTAGAGTTATGCCAATATGCTAGAGTTGCCTAGTAGTTGTATGGAATATGACACTATATCTCTAAAGGACTATGATATAATTTATTCTTTTCTTTTACCTTGTGCTATGAACATATTTACTTCTGACTTCACTTTAAAGGCCATATGATTAGAGCATGTGATAATACTGACAGAGCTAGATATCAAAGAGTTCAAAAACCATCTAGATAGTGTGTAGGGCATGAGGTACTCTGTATAGGGTCCTTTGTCATTATCAGTAGTACTTTTATAGCATGTCTTCTATTTCTTATACATGGATGCTTGGGCCTAATGCCTATTATAGATGGATCTTGCTTGGTTCTGATTTTCTAACATGCATGCCTGGCATACAGTGGCTCAAAAAACTGTTCACATGTTTGCATATTTTCCACTAAATGCAATAATTCTCAACAACCACTAAATCTTATCAAATATAATGAGTGTATCAAATGTAGTATAGACTCATAGCATTCTACACACTCAAGAATTAAGAGATTTGAATAATATTTGATAAAATGGCAGTCATTACAAAATGACAACTCATGTGGACAGTTTTTTGACTTTATATTGTAATTGTATATATTGGTCCCTAGAATGCTGTAATATCATTACATACATTTGAAAAGGGTCCTATTATATTACATTTATGTAATGGCTGGTCATTCAACATATATAAACCCTATCATCTCATTATTATTCTACTATTCTTGTGATGAAATCCATCTCTACCTCTCAAAGAAATAGTATTATCTCTCTCTCCTCTCTTGGCCTTTTCTCCAGGAAAATTGCCTCCCAAACTGGCCTAAGCAAGTCTACAATATCTCAGGTCCTTCAGGAGATCCAGCCAGAGAGGACTAGACATCTTGGTGGTCACCCTTCAAAGCTTACTCCTACTAATAAATGAGCTATTGTCAAGCAAATCATTACTGGCAAGGCTCAAAATGCTGTTTAAGCCACCCATTTCATCAACACCATTATTGACACTCCTGTCTCCTCTCAGACAGTGAGAAACACCCTCAAGGAAGCCTCATTAAAGGCTGTAGCAAAGAAGAAAAAGCCTTTATTAACTACTAGTCATAAGAAGAGGAGACTAGCCTTTGCTCTCAAGTACCAACATTGGACTATAAAGGACTGGAAGAGGGTTATCTGGTCAGATGAAACCAAGATTAATAGGATTGGGTCAGATGGACAGGAATATGTGTGGAAAAAGAAAGAAGAGGGTCTAATTCCTAGAGAGGTCAAAGATACAGTGAAGTTTGAAGGAGGTTCTCTGATAGTATGGGGTTATATGGGATGGAATGGAGTGGGGGTTTTGAGTGAGGTTGAGGGGAGAATGGATGCTGAACAGTATGTGGCAATTTTGAAGGAAGGATTGCTACAAAGCATGGAAGAATCTGGGATTCCTAAAGATGACATTATCTTTCAATAGGATAATGATCCAAAACATACTTTAAAAAGAGCCCAGAAATGGTTTAAAGAGCAAGGTATCAAGCTTTTGGACTGGCCTGCACAGTCTCTAGACCTTGCTCCAATAGAACACTCTTGGGGTCACCTCAAAAGATCACTTTTAGCTTATGAAAGTGCTTCTAAAGAAGGTCATGAATTATGGGAAAGGGTGGTGGTGGAGTGGGGGAAGATTTCTATGGAACAGTGTCAAAAGTGGATAGAAAGCATGCCCAGGAGACTTGAGGCAGTTATTAAGGCAAAAGGAGGCCATACCAAGTACTAGATATAATATTATTCTTGTGGGTTTCCCCCATAATAGAGTGCCTTTTCATAGGCATTGGTGTGCTTGAGTTCAAGTTTATCCCCACTCAACCATCTACAGGCCCTATGCATGTCTTCCCTTGGCCAAGTCCTTAGGTTATCTTAATGGGGTTGTATCATTCAGTTGATCAACCTCACTATATCATCTTTTTTTTGAAGTTAGGACAATCAACTCATCGAATTGCTCAATCTACTGGTCTCAATCAGTCCACTATTAGCAGATTAAGGTTCAAACATCTTCCTAACCTATCCAAAGCCTCTGATGGTCATCCTTTCATCATTTCTTCTATCAATATATATTATACCATTCATCTTATTGAATCCAGAAAGGCTGAGAATGCAGTTTAGATAATGAAAGTGCTCCAAAAAGTGAAGAACCATTCCATCTCCCCCTAGACCATCCACTGCCACTTGGAGAAAGCTGGTACAAAGATTATAGTGAAGCACAAATACCCTCTTCTCATCCAGTATTATAGAGGAGTATTATAGCCTTATATATCTATATACCTCAATATTGATATTATTTTATTATTTTATTCACTCGCACCTAGTTACCCCTTTATTTTATTTCTATTTTGCAGTTTATGTGATCTAGATCATGTGACGACAACAAGAGAGCTAGGTATTAAAGAGTTCAAAGATCATCTAGACTAAGTATAGATAATAGAGTATTCTGTATAGGATCATCTATTTGCCCTTAGTAGTACTTAGTACAATATACTTTCTTCTTCTTGTACCTCATGGACACTTGGGAACTATATTCCTATTATAGGCATTAGTGATGATTCTGCTCTTTACATATGTATAGTCTAGTATATTTTATTTATCTCTATCCAGATCTTTCTAGAGCTTCTCTTCTTTGATAGAAGGCACCATATAGGAGATGGTAGTTAGTCTCTATGCCTTTCCTTCCATTTAATAGAAGTGTGCCACTTCATTACCACTATTAAATAGCATCACATGATAGGCTTCTGATAAGCACTATCTTATTTATTTATACTAGATCTAGGATTTTCTAGTATAGTAGATTCTCTTATAGGAAAGATGATCTGTGTGCTAGTGGCTGTATAGTAGATTACTATATAAACCCCCAAGAGCTGACACTGAAGTCTCTAGTCTAGTTCTCTTGATGTTTTTCCCTAAGCACCATAGCTAGTCTCTATTTCTAGTCTTATCAAAAGTTCTCTTGAGCATCTTAGGTATACCATCTTGGTCATCACTCTAGGATTGTTTTAGAGAGCAAGAATGAACTTTGCTCTAAGCCATCAGCATTGGACTGTTGAGAACTGGAAGCAAGTTATATGATTAGATGAGATTAAAATTAATCATATTGGATCAGATGGCAGAAAATGAGTATGAAAAAGGGCAGAAGAGGGTCTTAGTGATAGGATTATGGAGGGAACAGTTAAGTTTGGGGGAGAATTAGTGATGATATGGGCTATATGATCTGAAAAGGAGTTAGAATGGCTTGCAAGATTGATGATAAGATGGATGCTGATCTCTATATATAGATTTTGAAGGATAAACTCCAACAAACTCTGGTGGATTATGGATTTTCTCTAGAAGACATTATCTTCCAGTAGAATAATGACCTCAAGCATACCAGCAGGAAGACTAGGGAGTGTTACAGCTCTATGTGCCTACACATCTCAAGTATATCAAATACCCATCTATTTACAAAAGTGACAAAACTGTTACAATGTAGTTGTTGTTTTAAATTGATCATATCTCCACAGCCACCAGGCCAAATCACATGAACCAAAAGCCAATTTGTAGCCAAGAGTTTTTACTTTATTTGATCTCACCAAAGCTAAGTGAGATTCCCACAGGTGGTTGCAGTGGACTTCATACATTGCATTATCATCAAACATTGTAATGCTTTTGGGAGTCATTGTATATACTATTTATGGCTCCACTAATGCCAAGCAAGATTCCTACACTATATAGTGGTACCAATCATTTACTACATTTACTGTCAACATAAAAAGGGTTTTTGAGCTCACTATAATATATGATTTTGCATGTTTGAATATTAAAAACTTAGAGCCAGGACAGAAGACAAACCTATGCAAGGTTTTCATGAAAACCAGGACTTCCATCCCCAAATGTTTTGAGTGGAGTGTAAAATATACAATCCCAGCCAAGTACTAGTGAGTGGTATATGATCAATTGATTGACTGCAGATCTACACAAATGCTTGACAACCAGAAGAGTGATATATCTCAGCATGAGCATGATTTTGGTTTCCAAGATGATGCTGATGAGGATGCTGACCTCTTTCTCCAGCTACTTCTCCTCCAAAACCAGCAAATGGGCCAGGTGGTCATGCATGCTGTTGTTCTTGTGGCTGAAGCAATTACAGCAGCTGCTAGCAGAGCCCAGTGCATTCCTTATCATACATCCATGTCTCACTTGAGGAACAACTCAGTATATTCTTGTACATATGTGTAACAGGCCTGTTATATGGACATGTTGGTGAGTGCTTTCAGTGATCAAATAATACAATATCCAAGTATGTTTTCCTTTTACTGTGCTCTAAGACAGCCATGACTGACAACCACCTGTAGATATTTCTGAAAAATGCTGGGTGCCTTCTCATTGCCTGACATCTACACCAAATATGTCTGATTACCACATGCTAGTGACCCCACCCCTTCTCATATCACTAATAATGCCACAGTATACCCCTTTTTTAAAGATGCTATTAGTGCAATCAATGGGACACATATTGTCTGCACTCCATCAGCAGCTAAAAAGGAGGTGACATGCAACTGAAAAGGTTTCCATTCACAGAATTGTCTGGTTTGCTGTAACTTCAACCTTGAATTCATGTATGTCCTCAGCAGATAGGAGGGATCAATGGCCAATGCATCTGTCTACCACAATACATGCACAACAGACTTTACAATATCAGAGGGCAAGTACTACCTTGCTGATGCTGGCTATCTGATCTGCCCCCAGCTCCTGATACCATACTGTGGAATATGATATCATCTACCTGAATGGGAACATGCTAACATGAAGTATGTCCCCAATACATTTATATTCATCTACTTACATTTGTTCTCAAGACCCAAGAATGCCCAAGAATACTTCAATCTATGTCATGCATAGCTTCATAATGTTGTTGAGCATATTATTGGGGTTCTCAACTGGCACTTTCAGATCCTTGTGATCCCTTCTAAATTTAACATGGACACACAAGCTTACATTCCTCCTGTGCTCTGTTGCATCCACAATATCATTTGATTCCATGATTCTGATGATTTGAGAGACCATGAGGCAGAATGGGCATTGGCAGAGGTATTGGTAGGAGGTCCCAAAAATGGAGCAGAGATGTATGGTGTGATTGCAACTGGTTTCATTACAATAAGTGAGTATGATATCATGTTGGTCCAGCAGGACAAGATCACAAATAGTCTTTGGCAGGATCATTTGCAATTTGTTCAGAATATATTGTCTAGTTCTTTATAGCTTTTTGTAGTACTTCATGATCAATACAATTGTAGAACTGCTGGATTCACTGATAACTTCAAATTGTATGGATCAATACAAGGGTAGACTACTAATACAGTTATTCAGAATGCTTTGCTGTAGCCTCAGTGATCTTCCTTCTTAACCAGCTATATCAAACTTCATCTGAACTGATGCATGAAGTGGCTAGTAGTAAATACTCATTGACATTGTCACTACTCACTCTCAGAACATCAAACATGATAAGTAACTCCTTAGATGTAAGAAAGTCCTGCTCACACTCAAGCAGCATTACTCTAGCTAAATTTTTTCTTTCAGCAGTAATATTTGTAGCACTTACTGCTGGCAGTTGACTTGAAGGAAATGGATTAGATAATCATGACTACATGATATGTGTGATGAGCTCATTATTCATTTGGGCATTAGCTTGAATAGTAGAGTTGAGCATACTGAGATCCTTGTGAAGGCTGCTGATGTCTTGAGATACTGGACAATTTGCATGCCATCTTCAACACAATCCTGAAACTACACTCATTCCTGACAAATGAGGGGCTGACACCATGGAAATGTCATTATTGTCAGCTTTGTGCTTGTTAGAAATGCTTGAGGATGGTTTAAGTAAGCTCACAGCTAAATTAGCACATGAGGATAAAGTCAAAGGCTACTAGAAAATTGAAGGCAATGATGGCAATGTAGATATTTGCCATTCAAGGAGCCAGTCTGATTTTTGCCTGAGCAAGTCACAGTTCTTCTCAGAGTATGCTAATAAGATAGTAGATTCCTTCAAGAGCAGTCTGAGTATATGTACACATACATATTCTAGTGTTAGCATTTGAGGCAATAGTCAAATCAAACATACTGTGGATCTATGGCGATGGCAGCTGCTGGTAATGTGATCATTCCAGCAGTATTATGCCTCTGATATGAAACACTCCCTTCACCAGACTGACTAGTGGTGTTTGTGTGAGTGGCAAGTGACAGAGATGAGACTGAAGGGGAAGCATAGGATATGCTTGATAAGGGGAGAACCTTGGCAATTTTTGCAGTGTGTTTGTAACTACCTTTGTTTCTCCCCAGCATCAGTGGTTTTATTTTCTCATAGTGGACCCAGCCTTTATTTTTGAACCTGGTAGCACCTTTCACATTCTGTTCATTGCATTTAGTATTTATAGATAGTATGTAGGAGATGAAGACATACCTTTACAATGCCATCCCAAACATGCTAACTTTCCAATCCTATGTCTGCACCCTTTTCTAGCAAGTATGCAAGTCCTGATGTCTTTGCAATCTTGTCAACAATGTCATAGATGTTTTTAATCTAAAAGAGTTCTGATCAAACATAAACATAGAATGCATAGAATGCTCACCCTCTTCCATTTTTCCTTGTAGGTCTCTGCTATTTTCTGCCTTCTATATGTAGGTGGTGGGAATTTGCTTGCTACATCATTCCAAAATGTATCTCTGAAGTTGCTGCCATTTCCCATCAACATTTTGCTCAATAGCACCAGCTCAATGAGAGCATCTTCATCTTCAATGGTCTAGTGGGTGGACTGCTTGGATTTTGCTGCCAATTGACTACCATCACTGCTAGAGTGCATGATCTTGTCTTGAGAGTCACCAGCCTTCTATTTTCCATTGTTCCTCTGGGAGGCCATTATATAGTGTCAATGATGGATGTGAAATGAGCAGAGGATGAGCAGGAGAAGTGCAGGGGCATTGGCAGTTGCAATACCTCACAGCTGCAATGCCTTCACCACTTTGGGAATGGCAACTCAGTATTATGGCCAGCATTGGCATCTTGGCTCAGTCACAGACTCCCAAGTTGAAACCAGGTTTTTCCTATGGGTTTGTCTCCCATCCTGGCTCTTAAGTATTGTTCTTACTACATCTATTTTGACCAACTGTGAGCTTTGAAATTTGTATGAGAGTGGAAAGCTATATACTGGGTGGTAGTACTAATGTGCTTATTGTGCTCATCATGCTCAGCTATGCTCAGCTGCACCTGGTTGCCTGGTGTGAGTGAGATAAGTGAAATAAGTGCCACATGAGTCCAAATAAGACTTTTGTTAATTTACTGGTGTTTATTATTTGGATCAACATTGAGACAATCATTCTCTCATAATCATTTATTTCATTCATGACACCCATATTGTGAATGTCCTGATGCAAAAGTGAGAAAAAGCAACTGAGGTGCTGCCTCTTTCATGGACAAAAAGTATGCAGCCGATCCGTTTGCTAGCGTCCGTGCGAAATAAAACAACAGTTGGCGTCTCGTAATCATTCATTCCATTCGTGACACGCATGTCGCGGGTGTCCCGATGCAAAGGTAAGAAGGAGCAACTGAGGTGCTGCATGCGAGGCTCTGTGAGCTGGCGACAAGGTGCTGCCTCTCTCGCGAACGAAACACCATATGCGCGTCCTTGGTTTCGCGGTTAGATAACGCGTACCTGGACTTGCCATGATATCCTTGCTGGCATTCATTTACGGACCCGCCGCTAGCCGCCCAGACGATCTGATTACATACAGCGCCGTTGCATCACAGCGTATCGCTTGCTGCATTCTAATTATCTCAGGCACCAACGAGCTCCTTTTATACCGCCCAAGGATGCCCCCGAGCCTTCAAGTTGTCTGAACGACACACTATAGTTCCACATGGTCTCAAAGCTTGCTCTTCTCAGCAACCTTTTGCTTATCTGTGCACAAGTTCTAGCTGCTCCTTCTTCTCAGCTAAAGGCTCGCCCTGCTCGCCGTCACCCACGTCGTCGGTTGCAACCCATTAATGGTGTCGAGTCTCCTGATCATGGAATCCCTTCCCCATACTATCAGGACAACTGGGCCGGTGCTGCTGTGGTTGAGGATTTCGTACGTATCCTCCCAGTCATCCTCGACTGTACACACTTTCATATCTTTCACGCAGGGAACATTCACCCATGTGACTGGAACCTTCAAGGTCCCCAACCCACCAGGAAAGAATGGCATGGTCACTATAGGAGTTGGCATAGATGGTATCACCAACCTGGTTTCACTTGGGACTGGCATCAGCCTCGCGATCGACAATGAAGAGGTCTTGTACAACGGTGAGTCCAGCAGACTAGGTATTGATACAAATGAATTTTCAACCTTCATTCATTGAATAGCTTGGCACCAGTGGTACCCTGGCAACATCTACAATTTCAATGATATCACCATTAGAGCTGGTGACATCATCAAAGCCAGTATCACTGCCTATTCCTGGACGTCTGGTGTGGCAGTCGTCGAGAACTTGACTACCCGAAAGACAGTCTCCACAAACATCACGATGCCTGGGTGGAGCCCTCTTCCCGAGCAGGATGCGGTGTGGTTCGTTGGGGAGTATTTCTTCAACAACGGCACTGAGGCTTCCTTTGCCGACTTTGGAACTGTTACCTTCACTGATGCCATTGCCACTGGCCCTAGCGGCACCATCTATACACCCGCTGATGCTACGATCCTAGACATTAAGCATGATGGCGATATTCTTACGTCCGTCACTGCCGAGGGGTCTGATCTTATCATCGGGCATATCTAAATATACGATGCGGTTGCTGGTTACTGTACCTTTGACAAAACCAGCGGGGTTCATGAGGCGCATAGGCGAGACTTCATCGCGAAACGTGCCAAGGAGGTGGTCGACGTACATCAACGCCGTTTCCAGCGCCTCGAACGAGAGTGATTTCCAGTCTTGATGCATGACGGTTATCTAGACGGCACGCATATTCAGAGGTGGGTCGCACGACAGGACAACGGCGCGAGACGACACCATGCCAATACACCCCGCTCTTTGCCATCTAGACACAACATCAACCGGACGGGTTGGAAGAGACCGAGCACGGACTCACTTTTCCTCTGAATGACCAGTGTTGGGGTGTGTGAGAAGGTGTGCAGCGATTTGGTTGTCGAGTCCGTGGTCACGTGCCATCGAAGCTGGGTCGTCCGAAATACGTCGGAAAAGCACAAAGGGAAAGCCGACTTGGCGGAAGAGCGGGCAGGGAGTGCCTTGCGTATGTATCGCGTGCGAAGGATGGATTATTTTGGCTTCGAACGCGCGTGCACCTCGTGCTCTGTCGGCGTTGCAGGCGATAGTAACCCCCCAGACTTTGTGGGGAGGCACGAGAGACTGTTGGGATGGTGCTGGCGGGCACCTGGTTTTGTGGTACGACCAATCAGACGCTTGACACGCGTTAGACTAAGGAAAAGAGAAGGAGAACGGGGCGTGAGCAGATCGTGAGCACGGGCGGAAAAGGGCCGAGAACGTACGCAATATATGGAGGCTTTGCACCGAGAACACGCATAAAGGAGCTCCATTCGCCCTCAAGGGCACATCGAGCACATCTGACGCCCGCTCTTGACCGTACCGGCGACATGACTGGGGTGAGGGGAGGAGAGCTGGACGGACCGTGTTGAACGAGTTTCAGGGGCATCGTAGCGGAGCACTGGTAACTTCGAAGTTGCTATTTCCGGTCTGGTCCAATGCCGCAATCTCAGCAAAGTAAAAAAAAAAGTCGAAGTAGGCGTCGACCGAGGTCAGCACGCGTGGAATTCATTTCAACCGAATAATGGGGCATTGACTAAAGAGTGTGTTCAAACAAGTCGATAATCCTCCAATCACTACAGGCTACTACACCGGCAAGTGAGTACAGCATCCGAGTTGTCATCATCACAGCTTGGAGCGAGACGGTGTGCATCTGGAACCAAACTAAACCCATAGATCATAGCAGACGAGACCATGGAAGGTATCGATGGGAAAGCTTTTCTAGCTCGTGCGTCTGACCTCACTCGATATCGGCTGACTCAGCTAGTGCATCGTGAATGGCCACTAGCAGACATCAATAGACCCACTGAAATCCGTCGGTACATCACTCCAGAGCACTGTGAATGCTGGTCGATATGCCAATCCATCTACATCGCTACAACCCTTCCCCGAGTATCCAACCAGTCCCAGCACCGTTCAGATGTTCTGCTTTTTCAAACATTCCCACTGACCCCAATGATCCACCCACTGTATTACGCTCTGGTGGAGAGCATCGTGAGATCCTGCATGTTCTACTCACACGTCATGCAATGTCCGTCGTGAACCTCCCCGCACTGCAAATACCTCATCTGTGCTTAATGCTTGACACTTTAAGTTCAAGAAGTCAATGAAATTGTTGTGGTGAAAAGAAATTTATTTACTTATTTGAATCATCTTGATAGAATTAGAGTCATTCACCTGGAAGTCCAGGAGCTTCTGCCACTAAGATGAAGACATTCCCCTGGCTTGATCTCAATATCACATTCAAGGTTGACCATAGTGTCTCCATAAGTTTACCAAGGATCCAACCAGCTGCAGGAATGTATTATGGGATATAACAAGTCAAACAATCCAGTCAGTGTTTATGCACATGCCATATGCTGATTTCTAGGGTGATGTTGATTTCAGAGGATAATTAGTTGGCTTATAATCTATGTTTCAACGGTGCTTTGGACGCGTCAGCGCAGTGAACCATGACCAGCACGGGACGTCGGTCCCCAAAGTGAGGGCTGAAGATGTGGGCCCTCGCCGAGGTCGTCGACTGGCCCTGGAGTGGCCTCTACAGAGTAGATGGTGGCGGGTGAGCACTACCTTGATCTCACACTATGCAGAGAAGAAAAGGCGTCACCGTTGACCTTGATGCATGCGACCAGACGACGCACGACCGTGCTAGCGTGAGTGCGCGGTCGTGTCTGATTGCAGGAGCTGGGCAGAGGACGCGAGGGGGGAGGAGGAAGTGCTTAGTCATCTGTGGCTGTGCTAGTAGGACATTGAAGAGTGCTGAGCTGCGAAAATTCCGAGTCGACAGGTTGAAAACTGGCCGAAAAAAAGTCGCGCAAAGATGGGCAAGGAAGATGTGAGACATTCCTTTTTAGGCATCCTCCAACGCAACACCCTCTCCTCCTCGTCCCCTTCCTCAACGACGAAACACAATGGCCAGCGACGTCGAGATGCTCGACACCAGGCCCGACGCCTTCCCAGCGTCTCCCGCCGACGCCCCGCCCGCCTCGCGCTCGAGCCACAACTCCGCCATCTCTGCCCGCAGCGACGTTATCGACCTCAGTAGCCGCGACAACTCCCCCTCCGGTAACGATGGGCGCACCCTCGCCGCCGACGCCAGCAGCGATGCCAAGCCTCCGCCCTCGAAGAAAATGCGACACTCGGCGCCCGCCGCCGGCTCAAAGCCCGCCTCGACTGCGGGCACAGGTCCGAAGCCAAAGTCGTCGAAACAGTCGCGTCCCCGCTCTCACTCCCCGACGCCTCCGCCTCCCCCGCCGCCTCCACAACCGCTTACCACCGTCCGTCTCGACATTAAGCTGGGCGGCCCACAAAAGTACGAGGTCGATGTCGCCGCCCTTGCCAAAGCCTCTGGGCAGCGGCCCCCGACGCCGCCGCCTCCTAAGCCCGACATCAGCGAGAGCGAAGGCGAAGAGACACATGATGACCAGGCAAAGCCCAAGAGGAAGAAGGTAACCCTGTCCACCTCGACGCCCCCCCCCGCCTCAGGAATCTGATCGTGTTCACAGAAGAAACCTGCAACTACCGAATACTACGATGTCACTGACCCGTTCATCGACGACTCGGAGCTAAACGTTGATAACCGGACGCACTTTGCACAGACGAAACAGCAGGGTTTCTACGTGTCGAGCGGCGAGGTAGCCCTCATGAAAGACATGTCCGTTCCTCTCCTCGACATGACCTTCTCCTTCACTCTCAGCCCCTATAGGAGTACACCCAAGAAACCGAAATCAAGAAAACTTCCAGTCACTGAGCCGGGACCGAGCAGGCAGGAGGACGGCACCAAGGAGCATCCTATCAGTTTACTTGGCGACGAAAAGGCTGGCAGGAAGCGGAAGAACTACACCATCATCGAGGAGAATGGCAAGAAGAGGAAGGTCGTCGATCTGGTATGCTACTCTGTCGATTCTCCTCCCCCACCCTGACGGTCACCTTCAGCGAGAATTTCACTCGGAACTCCAAGCCGCATTTGAGGAGCTTAAAACCGCTATCTCGAAAGGTCCGTGACGTGGCGATTGTCATTCGCTTAGAGTTCCTGATCAACGTGCAGAATCGTGGGACGTCAAGGGCAAGTTTCCTCCTTCCGTCAAGCCAATCCTCGCCGACGTCGCACTCAAGGCTGTGAGACTCGGAGAGTATGACGAGGACTTCTTCAGTCTCATGCCCGTCTTGTTCCCCTATAACAAGTTCACGATGACTGTTCGCCTCCCCTCCTTCATCGTTCGATTTTGCAGGGCTGACGTGTCCACCAGAAACTGATCAAGCGAACCATCTTTCAGGACCATCTCAAGATTCTGATGGACAGACAAGACGAATTACTACAACAACTGACGACGCTAACAAAGGAGGGGTTTCCCAAAGCAAGGGAAGAGTGGGAGAAGAGCGTCGCTGCATGGGGTACGTCTTATCTCCTCTGTTCAATCCTGCACCACCGACGTCGGACTTCCCAGAGAAACGACAAGAGAAGGCCAAGGCCGAAACAGAGGCTGGCACTGTTTCAACGCCGACAGGAGGTGATGCACATCCGGAAGAAGCTGGTGCCGCCAGCGGTGGGGAGGGAGAGGGCACTTCTGGACCAACCAAACCCGACGGCGCAAGGGATGCCCATCCTCCGGCTCAAAAGTACCGCCTAACGGAGGCAATGAAGTCGATAATATGGCAATTGGTCATGCTGAGCAACGAATGTTGTCGGTTGGAGAACGAGAAAAAGTGCGTTGCGTCATTCTGGTGTTGGTCGCGTCATTGGTTCATTTCTGCGTTGACAGTGAGCTGGAGGGTCATAATGCGCAAGTAAGTGAGCAAGGTACACGGAAAATCCTTTATCAAAAGGTAAGTTGAGAGCATCTTGCATGTGGAAAAACTCTGAGGCACCGCCCTAGATTGTCGCTGCTTTCCCGGCTGGTTGGCTCAATTCGGGTCAGATATCGAGAGAAGGTGCGCAAGATCCTATTTGCAAGTTCCGTCCATTAATTAATTCCTTTTGACAGTGAGCGCGATGAAGAAGAGACACGAAAAGGAAGCCATGGAACAAGACGACTGATTATCATCCAACACACGAGATTGCCATGTACTGTGCCCGGACCTTTGCCTCGACACGCCATTCACGATTCGTTTTTCCTTAACATTATTTCTGCTTGCTCTGTCTCTTTTCCAGCACCGGTAGCACCGACTTTCTTCTCACCCGCCATTTGCGATCGTCACGCGTATATTATCTCTCCGCTTATTATTTTCTACACACTAGGGTCGTTTATTATATTGTTTCTTGTGTTCGTACTGCGTTGTAACATCCCTTGCTGCTGATATGATCGGGAGCACCGTTCTCATCTAGCTGTACGCTGCGAGACCTTATCAGTCGTCCTGTGACAGGGACTGATACACGTTCATACGTCGAACACGGAACACAGTATTGCCAAGGCGCCTAGCTTATCTGCGCACGTTTCTGCATATCTATGAATACGTGGCAGCCGCTGTTCTGCCAACCAAGCTCGGATCAGCAGTATGCACACGAGACGGACGATGCGCGTGTATTACCGTATAGATTGGACCCACCCTAACCCCCGCTCTCGCACTTGTATCGTCGGGCTCTGTGGATAAGTGTTCATGCGAGGTCGGGGAGCGGTCCGGTGGTGGTGAGGCTGACTGTACGGTGTACCGCACCCGTCACTGCTCGGTGGTGGTCGTCCAGCCAACGACCGAGACCGATACCGAGTCGCCGCCACCATCGGCCCTAGGAGGGGGTCGTTCGTCGGGCATATCCATTATTCACTGTCGTGTCAAGAGTCTCTGCCAGTGCCGTCTGGTCAGCCGTTGACTTGCGTCGTTGTTCCAGTGCCGACCCACACCGCCGAGACGCGATTTTTTTTTTTTTTTTTTTCTCGTGGCCGCCGCACCTGACTTGTTCACAGTTTCATCAGTCTGACGCCCGAAGCCAGGTCGGTCGTTGAGCCCCCCCCCAGGCCTTTCATCCATGCAAGTTATTCCCGGATGCTTGTCGTTTCGAGGACGTATTGGCGGGACGAGTCCAAGCCAAATTGAACGTTCCGATCGAGTAGACCGCGGGCACAGTCTCGTGACCATCGCGACCTGGCACTCAGCCGCCAACACCACGGAACAAAAGTTCCCTCTGCTTTTGGTAGCCTTTTAAACTGCAGACGAGGGGGGGAGGAACTCTCGACTTGTTTCAAACCGCTCTGTCTAATGCTTGGAGAATGAGGGAGGTGGTCCTTGGTAACGATCACACCTCAGCTGCCATCATCCAGACGTCCGCTTCGTCACCTCCCTCGCATCACACACGAGAAATTCGAACGGATAAACTTTGGCATTTGGTAGGACTCGGGGGGCTCAAGGGAGCATCAGAGAGCTTCCTTCTACCCGTCTAAGTAGACGAGACCCGAAGAGCGCCAGCCACCCTCTTCCACTTTGGACCGACAAATCCTCAGTAGCACTGTGAAGTCAACCTCTACCTCGATCCGTCAGCCCTTTAGCTCACGAATTCCGCGGGTGCCAAAGCAATCAAGCAACCACTTTGAGCAAAGCGCTCGAGACGGGGTCTCTCAAGAGCAAGAGTCTGCGAACACAAAGATTTATCGCGTTTGCCGTCTTGAACCTAACCCGTACCAGGGATGAACTTGTGACTGTCGCTGCCTTGTATGTTCTATATTTCACATATGTCTTAGTACTGCATCACCCCGTACTTCGAGTCCGAACATTTGGTTTGTTGCTATAGAATGGCAATTCTGATGCTTGTGCAATGCCAAACGCAACCGATGATCGTATTCTTGGAATCCGACATTCGAATTTGAGGTCGCCGTGTAGACTACATCTTGACTCGTATACCACACTTTTCACGCCAACGATCCTCTACGGCACCCCACACCCACTCAGATTCGCTCTGCCACGCCCATTCGTCCTCGATCGACTTTCGTACACGGTCGAGTTCTTCAAGAGTATCGCGAACAGGTACAGAGCCGCCCGCGTGGGCAGAGAGACTATAATATCGACCGAGTTCGTGAGATCGCTCGATGAGGTCGTTCACCAACGGCAAGCGGGCTCGTTCGTACATCTTGAGTGCCTCGTTTACATTACCTAGATGGGTCAACTCGTGTGTCAGCAAGCGCCCCAGCACGTATGCGTCCTGTAGGTGCGGAGAGCAGTGGGTAGGCGTAGTAGATTCAGGGAATTTGGGCCAAATTATCACACCTCGATCGCCTGTCCTGCGCCTGCCCCAAGGTGCGGCTCCATGGAATGCGCCTAAAGGAAGTGTCTTCGACCTCTGTGAGGTTGACCACAAAAGTCAGATGAAGCTTACTGCATCTCCAAGTAGGGCGACCCTGTTGTCTACAAAGTGGGGTAACGGCCGGAGGGAATGTAGCGCCCATCTCGACGGCCTTTCGACACACTGTAATGGTGTCGAGAGAAGGTAGAGTAAAGCGGTAAACGTGGCATCCATACCTTGGCTAATGCTCTAGAATGAAGCTCCCAGCCTTCGAATTGATTCAAGACCTCCTGTTCGGAGACATCCATTACCCAACTGCCCTTGAATGGTGTCCCGAATAGAGCGCGGTCGTGAATGAAGATGACGACATTCATCAGTTGCCCCTGGGAAATGAGAGATGCTACAATATGCTATGCGGGTGTACATCGTCAGCAGTGAAGGGTGTCGAGTTAGCCGCATTTCCCTACTTTATCCTTTCCGAGGTACTGGGAAAAGGATTAAGTGTTCCACCCGTGGGAGCCGGGAATCTAGCTTACCATCGTCAGGTCGGTCGGCAATTTGGCGTCAGGATACTCCTTCCGGAGTTTTGCGATCGGTATGAGGTTTCTATAAACTAGGATGCCTGTCCATACAGGATAGATGTACTCAAGAAACGCCTTCCTCGAATCATCGTCTTGGATCGAGGATGCAAGGTTTTGATACATAGTCCTGCGCGTCGCTGAGTGAATACCGTCGGCCCCTACCAATAGGTCCGTGACGTGGTGAGAACCATCAGAGAAATGCAGGGTGACTCTCTTAGTCTGAGAGTTAACATCATATGATGTGAGCTTCTTAGATGTGTGGATTTTGCAAGAGGCGGGAACGTGCCGCAAGAGGAAGTCTACCAAATCTTTTCTGTGAAGTGAGGACATCCCACCTGCAGGACAGAATGAAAATCGAACGCGATGTGTCATTGCAGGCACGCCCTCACGTCTCAAATTTCTCGAAAACCACTCGTACCCATCCAGTTGATCAGACTTCCTGAAACACGGGCCTAAGTACAAACGGTGTTTCAGATGCAACCGAGGTTAATAACCGTGCGATAACAAACCAGTGTTTTCCATCGGTGGGCCACCAGTCACCTTGATGAGCTCGTCATACAATCCCAAGTCCTTCATAATGTCCATCGTCCTCCCAAAGAGTGAGATCCCAGCACCAATCGTTGTGATTGTGGGACTAGCTTCAAATACCTCGACTGGCAGGTTGCCATACTTTCCGATAACCACAGCAAGCGCCAGCCCACCGATCCCGCCCCACTACGAAGAGGTCAGCCTCGTCAAGTATGGTATATAACACCAGAGTCTACCAGATAAATACATGAAGCGTCGACTTCATGTGATGACAGCGGTTTGCGCAAAAATCGACTTTCATCATTATATTTATATTCGTGATGAAACCCCACTGTCTGCCGATGTTAGCCGTGTAGAATTCTCCGAGGTTGGATAAACTCCAGTGTTTCGACCTTTCCTGCAACACTTCGCCAATTAGAAGTGGCCGCGATTCACGGCACATAGTTCCGAGAATGGAGCCGTCCAGTTCATTTCGACCGTTAGATAGATGTGCTTGTGTGGCTCGGAGTGTTTGTAGCGGAGGCCCATATGTGCATCTTGAGGGCGATCTCTGAGACAGGTCAAATTCTCAGCTCAGTGGGAATCTGCGGTTGGTATTGTCACAGATGACTGTACGCGCTGGATCGAGGAGAGAGAAGGCGAGAGGTGAGGGTGTTGATGAGAGTCGGATGCCGACATCGCAACTTGCTGATCAGGCTTGACGAAGCGGTCTGTGATAGCAGACAGTGTGTACGGTCAGTGGCATGATGTAGGGTGTATCGTGTGCTGTACTCGTTTGTCGTGTAGACTCGACGAGCATATATGTACTATCAGGAGTGACAGATTCAATTGTTATTCCAATCCCCATATAAGGTCTGTCGCATACCCATTCAAATGAATACCAACCTGCAGAAAATGAGAGCATTGTCTGTCACTTGGCAGCATGTTGCAGTGATACTGTGTTGATATATTAAAATTGGACTTACATATTACATAAGCTCATACTTAGAACCACTCTGGTCTTTCCCCTGAACCTCAGTAACTTGCACTCATTACTGAGGTATGGCACTATATCCACTACCACCTAACTATATCACTGACTACTACTTAGTCTCATACCTTCCATTAGGTACCTATCTAATATATAGTAACTGTTGAATGTGCACCATAGTGTAGCACTTCATTCTATATACTTTACTCTACCATATATAGTATTACCATACTTGTCAGTAGATATAAGTTTGAACTCAGTCATCTGAGTTCAAATAACTCTTTAACCTCAACCACTACCTGTGAATGTCTTTTGACTACCACTTAGTGAGTTTGTTAGAAATTCTCTGAGATATAACAGCCTGTCTGTTTCAATAGGTTATGAGCCCTGGATAGTGCACTCCAATGTTCACCTCACAGTTGAGCTTGAATGTTGCCTAACCAGACAACTCCCTGAGGTCATGGAGATCATACCAGACATGGTAGAACTCTGTTGCCATTAAATGTAGTAAAATGTTGTTCATGGTGAATGAATCTATCAAGGGTTACTAAACCTATGTTTGCATGATCTGTTACTAACTTGCACTGTTTTAGATTATCAAACATGTCTTCTTTCAAGAATGCTTTTACCTCTGCTGGATTGATCACCTTCAATAGCACTAACTGGATGATTTGGTGGTCAAAGATGGAGGCCTACATCCAGGCTACTGGCTGCTCCTGGGCAACAGAGATCCCTTATCCTCACATCCCTATTGGGGAAGATAATGATAAGGCCACATTCACAAAGATCAAGACTGCTACTGAGTCTTGAATCCAATGGAAGAAGGCCAATGATACTATCCTAGGAAGCATTTGCCTGATGCTCAGTGATGCAATTAGGTGGAAATATTTTTTATATGTCAATGCCAGTGATCTGATGACTATACTTGAGAACAAGTATAAGACAGCATCCATTGCAGGCACATACTTCTTGTTCAAAGAGTTATAGGAAGTTGTGATCCCAGGGGACAAGCACCCTGAACCTGTGCTCATCAAGATTGAGACTCTCTTCACAAGACTCAATATCATGGGCTACCACTTCAATAACAAAGTCTGAGAGATGATGCTTCTTGCAAAGCTCCCCCACACTATGGACATAGTCTCTTAGATGTTGGCATAGGCAAAGGACAAGGATGGGAAGGCTGTTGATCCAACAGTTACAATTATTATCAAGGCTGCTATCCTCTCATGGCAGCAAAGACAAATGGATAAAGGCAAAGGATATGATTATGGGCAGTAGGCCCAAAAGATTAGTGCAGTTCACTGCAAGGGCACTGATCCTAACTTCCAATAGCAGCAGCGGTCTGAAAAGGCATAGCAGCAGCAGTAGCAGGGAGAGTCCTCTAATGGGGATAAGGAAAAGAAGAAGACCTGTTATGGTAAGAAGAAGAGCAAAGATAATGCCCATATCATCTCTGCTGCCATTATTTATACTTCTATCTTTGTCACTGACACTGCCACTCCAGATCTGTGTGCCCTCTCATACATCCCAGCTCACTTATACCAAGGTCAACAAAGCCTGCCTATGGATTCTTGAATTCAGCAAGTGGTATTTCTCGTCCACCAGCTTGAGATAACCCCAGTAGTGAGACTGTCCAGTCTTTGGACTAAAGGATATCTATACACCCAGAAGTGGCCAACTTGGATGATGAAGTCTGACATCTCAAGAAGTGTGCCTGTCACTCTTGCAAGAGAGAGATCATGCTACCTCCCACTGATTCCTGGGATACTAATAATATCATCAACATCTATGGGTCAGAAGGGAGAGATGGCATGGATGTCAACATTACTGCCACTGCTGGTTTTGATCAGGATATGGAGATAGTCCATATTGTGAGATCCATGTCTAATTCACCTCCTTATATCAGACACTCACTTCCTGCTTTCAATGCCTTATTTCCCAATTCAGCTCAAATAGTTAGTTATTGTACAATGTGTCCATATGTCCATACAGTGGCTCAAACAATTGTCCCAATGTTTGCATGTTTTGCACTAATGGCAATATTCCCAGACAACAACTAACCCTAACCCTAGACTGTTGGCATATGAAATAAAGATCCCATTCTAGGCTACAA